>PVHX01012646.1:0-20910 GCA_004024805.1 Geosciurus inauris
CTGTTTGATGTGGAAAGAGTGATCATAAGTAATACTGGATGTTCTTATGAATGATATTTGTATAAGTGTGTTAGCATGTGTTTCAAACTGTATGAAATCCATAGAAATCAGATAGTCCTGATATAATGCTGTCAGTCATAATTCTAGTTAAGATGTTGTATGCAACAGAAACAACTGGTTTTCCTTGTCACTTGTGTCATTGTAATGAAGTCTCATCAGATATTTAAACACATATATTTCAAATGCCATCATTTCATAGAGGATTAACCTTGTTCTGAAGTGTTTCGTCTTCAAGGAGACTCATGGAAAGGACTCTGACAAGCATAGGTTTTTTATAGCTTTGAGATCGTATTATTGGACTGGGTAAGGATTCATAGAGCTGTAGTGCAGATATCAATTGTTCATAAGACTGCTAATCCAACACCAGGCAGAACAGGAATTGATTGAATACCAGGGAGGTGCTCTGACAGATTTTCATGCTGAGTCAGCCAGTGCTCAGATTGCTGAGATGTACAATCTGAATAAATTCCTTAAGGTTGATCATGATTTTTTATCCTTAATTTTTCTTTTGTGTCTTTCTTTTTAGCTTGACTAGGCTAGCAACTAAACTTCCAGATACTTGTTCTACTCCTTATCTTCATTTAACAAGTTTGTGGGATGCTTAACTTAACTAACTGAACAGGGAGGAGTCTGTGCAATTGCTAATACTTTGTGTTGCAAATGTACAAATTCGTTAGTTATGTGGACAAATACATCAAGAAAAATCAAAAAATGGGCTATTTGATTTAAATGGATAGAATCCTCACCTGATTTGCTCTTTAATGATCCAATTTGTAACTGGTTTGTGAGGAGCCTGGAAAAGGTGTATGCTCCAAACTCTTGCTATTATCCTCCTGATATTCATAATAGTGTTCTCCCTAGTATGCTATGTCTTCTTACTTTTAAATCTATGTGCAGTCACCTGCTGAATTCTACATGGTCTCTCTTAGGTGGGAATGACAAAAACTCATGTATGATATGGAGGATATCATAACCTATGGATGATGAAGGGAGCCAGAAACCCAATGTGATGGTAGCTGAGGGCTGATGTTCTGAATTTTGGTCAAAGTCTTGGTGGGAGCACACTCAAATAATACAAATTATGTTATATGCATGTGTGAATATGGCACAATGAATCCTATTATTATGTATAATTATAATGAACCAATAAAAAAAAGTGAAGTTGTTATGTAAGATTTTTGTAGTAGTCCGTAGTATTTGGACTGAACACCTGCATGGGACCCAACAGACCAAACCAATATGGAGTTTAATCACAATCAGCTTTGGATGGTTAAATAAGACCCTGTATCCAGTGTACTGATTGGGCTGTAATCAACTAACTAGTTAAGCTGTAACCAATTAACTGGTTGACCACACTGAAGCCAATATAGTTGTTTTCTTACACCTCACTTTTTTTCCCTAAAATTGCTATTTAATGATGTTGTTTGGAGTTTCCAGAACCTGCTCTAGGGCTGGGAGCTACATGATTTGCAAATTGGTTTTGATTTGCTTTGCTCAAATTCTCCTAAATTGGTGTAAGGAATTTTCCTTTTCACACATTTATTACAACCCTATCTCAGAGGAACATGCAAATTAGAGCCACTTGATTTTAGAGGTCAGACACCTATGATTACTTAACAGGTCTGAGTTATTTCTCCAGCACATGATTATGTTGGTCCCAGTTATGTTGTTAAGTGAACATTATGAGAAAAAAAGACCCTTTTCCTCTCCCCTGTGATAGAAAGAGTACTGAGTTCCAATTAAATCTGACCCCTTTGAAGAGTCATAAACAATATTTTCATGAAAGATTCTGGGATCTTTAAACAGGACTTGCAATACCTGTTTAAGAATTTCCCAAACTTTTGATATGGGAACTCCTTTCTTGTTTCACTTTCTAAGTTCCCATATTATCTATTTTAACAGCTATCACATAGGTAGAAGGAATAGTAGAAGAAACATCATTGAACAGAGAGCATTTTACACCTGGCCACTCAATCTTACTGAAGAGTGGCCAAAAGATGGAACAAGAGCAGCATCCACTCTAGATATTAATGAGCAGAATACATGTCTGTTTAGTTTATGAGCATCCATTCTGTGCCAGTCTTGAGGAGGGAGAGATGAATAAGGCCCAGTTTTTACTTTCAAGAAGAAAGTATTATCAGTATTTATATACCAATTAAAACTTATAATTTGATCAGGCCCAGGACTAATCCTGCTGACCCATGCCAGAGCGCAGACCCAGGCCCAGAACCAGCCCTGCCAACATGCACAAGAGCCCAGGCCCAGGACCAGGTCCTATACTTCCACATAAGAATCCAGGATTAGGTCAGGCCCAGGACAGCCACTGCCAACCTGTGTGAGAGCCCAGGCCCAGGGCTTCCCCATGCAGATTGGAGGTCTACATGGTGGGTCCCCATTTACCAAGCATTACTCTCTGGCACACATCCATCTTGGGACACTGCAACCATCACCATAGCACTCCCCATATAGTACCCTCCACCTTGGGACAACAGAAAGGGCCTGGAGGCAGCTGCCTGCCATAGCACAGCAAGCCACATTTCCAAACATGCAGCTCAAAGCCATTGTAAGTTCCACCCTTTCAGCCCCATCTCTGAAAGTGGTTGCATCCATCTTGGGACACCCCCACTTCTTTCTTGATTTATCTTCACTACCAGTGCCATGGCTATAGTTTCAGTAGTGTCCATCTTTGCACACCTGTTGGGGACTGAAAGCAAACACCAAGGTGAGGTACAGATAATCTGCAGGAACACCACAAAATTATAGGGTAGAAACTGCAATACCTCAGATCTGCACTGCAAGAATGGAAGACACATAGACAACATGAAAAACAAGAGAAGAAAGTGCCCCAAACAAACCAAGATACTACAATAATAGAATCCATTGACAGCACAGTAGATGAAATGTCAGAGAAGTTCAGAATGTACATAATTAAAATGATCTGTGAATTAAAGAATGAGCTAAGTGAAAAAATACAGGCCAAAATTGCTCATGCCAACAAAGAGATAAGAGAGCAAATATAGGTAGCAAAAATTACTTCAAGAAAGAGATAGAGATTCTGAAAATAAAGCCAATCACAAATCCTTGAAATAAAGGAAACAATAAACCAAACAAAACTCAATAGAAAGCATCACCAACAGACTAGATCACTTGGAAGACAGAACCTCAGATAATGAAGACAAAATATACAATCTTGAAAGTAAATTTGACCACCCAGTGAAGATGATAAGAAACCATAAACAGAACATCCAAGAATTATGGGATAGCATCAAAAGACCAAATCCAAGATTTATCAAGATAGAGTAAGGCACAGAGATTCAAACCAAAGGGAAGCACAATTTCTTCAATGAAATAATATTAGAAAATTTCCTAAACATGAAGAATGAATTGGAAAACCAAATATAGAAGCTTACAGAACACCAAATGTACAAAATTACAACATCTACACCAAGGCACATGATTATGAAAATGCCTAGCATACAGAATAATGACAGAATTTTAAAGGCCACAAGAGAGAGGAAACAGATTACATATAGAGGAAAACCAATTCAGATCTCAGCAGATTTTTCAACCAGACCCTCAAAGCCAGGAGAAAGGAAATGGATGCCAACCAAGAATCTTATACCCAGCAAAATTAAGCTTCAAATTTGATGATGAAATAAAAACCTTCCATGATAAACAAAAATTAAAATAATTTACAGCAAGAAAGCCTTCACTACACAGCATTCTTGGCAAAATATTCATAAGAAGGAAATGAATAACAATGAAAATCTGCAAAGAGAGGAACTACACTAAAGGAAAGGTCAATCAAAGGAGAAACCAAGTTGAATTAAAAACCAAAAATAAACCAAAATGACCAGGAATACAAATCATATTTCAATAATAATCCTGAATGTGAATGGCCTAAACTCATCAATTAAAAGACATAGACTGGTAGATGGGATTAAAAAAAGAGACCCCAAAATATGCTACTCTTAAGAGACTTATTTCACAGCAAAAGACATTCACAGACTGAAGGTGAAAGGGTAGGAAAAAACATCACTCACATGTACTGCATAAACAAGCAGGGGTTTCCGTCCTCATGTCAGATAAAATGGACTTTAAAGTTAGTGAAAAGAGATAAAGAAGGACATTTCATACTTCCTAAGGGAATCATACATATATCAACAAGACATAATAATTGTCAATATCTTTGCAGCAAACAATGAGGCATCTATGTATATCAAATAAACTTTTCTTGACTACAAGAATCAAATAGACAACAACACAATAATACTGGGTGACTTTAACATACCTCTCTCACCACTGGATAGATCTTCCAAACAACTATACAAAGGAACTATAGAATTCATTAAAACAATCAATAATTTAGACTTAACAGACACATATAGATTATTCCATCCATCAACAAGCAAATACACCTTTTTCTTAGCAGCACATGGATCCTTCTCCAAAACAGAACATATATTATGCCACAAAGCAACTCATCAAATACAAAAATATAGAGATACTACCTTTCATTCTATCTGACCATAGTGGAATAAAATTAGAAATCAATGATAAAATAAAAAATAGAAGCTACTTCAACACCTGGAGACTAAATAATAATACGTGATTGAAAGACATGGAAATAGAGGACATCAGGGAGTAGATAAAAAAATTCTGTGAGGTAAATGAGAACTCCCATACAACATATCAAAATCTCTGGGAAACTATGAAGGCAGTGCCAAGAGTAAAGTTCATTATGTTAAGCTTATTCATTAAAAGAAGAAAAAGTCAACAAATAAAAAACCTGACATTACATCTCAAAGCCCTAGAAAAAGAAGAACAAATGACTCCAAAAGTAATAGAAAATAGGAAATAATTAAAATCAGGGCAGAAATAAATGAAATTGAAATGAAAGAAACAATTCAAAATATTGACAAAACAAAAAGTTGGTTCTATGAAAAAATAAATAAAATTGAGGAACCCTTAGCCACCCAAACAGAAAGGAGAGAGAAAACTTACTAAAATTTGTGATGAGAAAGAAAATATCAAAACAGACACTATTGAAATACAGAAGACAATTAGAAACTATTTTGAAAATTTATACTCCAGTAAAATAGAAAACCTTGAAGACACCAAAAAATTTCTAGAGGCATATCATCAACCCAAACTGAGTCAGGAGGACATATACAATTTAAACAGATCAATTTCAAAGAAGAAAATGGAAGATGCCATCAAAAGCCTACCAACAAAAATAGCCCAGGACTAGATGGATTTAGAGCTGAATTCTACAAGACCTACAAAGAAGAATTAATCCCAATACTTCTCAAATTATTCTATGAAATAGAAAAAGAAGAAACACTTCCAAACTCATTCTATGAGGCTAGTATCATCCTGATACCAAAACCAGGCAGAGACACATCAAGGAAAGAAAACTTCAGACCAATATCCCTGATGAACATAAATGCAAAAATTCTCAATAAAATTCTGGCAAATTGCATACAAACACATATTTTTTTTTAAAAAAGTACACTATGATCAAATGGGATTCATTCCAGCAATGCAAGGTTGGTTCAACATACAAAAATCAATATATGTAATTCATCACATCAATAGACTCAAAGATAAGAATCATATGATTATATTAATTGATGTAGGGAAAGGATTTAATGAAATACAGCACTCTTTCATGTTCAAAACACTAGAAAAGCTAGGGATAGTAGGAACATGCCTCAACATTGTAAAAGCTATCTATGTTAAACTCAATGCCAACATCAATCTAAATGAAGAAAAATTGGAAGCATTACCTCCAAAAACTGAAATAAAACAGAGATGCTCTCTTTCACCACTTCTATTAAACATAGTCCTTGAAATTCTAGCCAGAACAATTAGATGAAAAAAATTAAAATGATATGAATAGGAAAATAAGAGCTCAAACTATCATTATTTGCTGATGATATGATTCTATAATTAGAGGATCCAAAAAACTTTACCAGAAAACTTCTAGAATTAACAAATGCATTCAGCAAAGTAGCAGGCTATAAAATCAATACCCATAAATCAAATGCATTTCTATAACATCAGTGATAAATTAATTCTCTGAAAGAGAAATTAGGAAAATTACCCCATTCACAATAGCCTCAAAAATATCTGTGAATCAATTTAACAAAAGAGATAAAATACTTCCACAATGAAAAGTACTGAACACTAAAGAAATAAATTGAAGAAGAACTTAGAAGATGGAAAGATCTCCCATGCTCTTGGATAGGTAGAATCAATATTGTCAAAATGGCCATACTACCCAAAGTGCTATATAGATTCAATGCAATTCCAATTAAAATACCCAATGTCATTCCTTATAGAAATAGAAAAAGCAGTTATGAAATTCTTTTGGAAAAATAAGAGACCCAGAATAGCCAAAGCAATCCTTAGCAAGAAGAGTGAAGCAGGAGGCATCACAATACCCGACCTTAAACTATTCTATAAAGCTATAGTAACAAAAATGTCATGGTGCTGGCACCAAAATAGACATGTAGACCAATGGTACAGAATAGAAGACACAGAGACAAACCCACATAAACACAGTTATCTCATTCTAGACAAAGGTGCCCAAAACACACATTAGAGAAAAGATAGCTTCTTCAACAAGTGGTGCTGGAAATACTGGAAATCCATATGCAGCTGTCTCGGTCTGGGTCTCAGACTAATTTGTGTATGGCAGATTTGTGGAGTGAATCATCAGCCTCACAACAGGATGGGTTTTATAAGCTTTAACATGAGATAATATAACAATAAGCAAGCAACAGTTATACTTTACAATATTGAGTATTGTATATAACAAACCAATAATATAGAAGAAAAGAAAGAAAGAGTTGCTCCAGCCCAATAACCACTCACCAATCAACACCGGATAACACAACACAGGTTTGCAGGTACACTCAAAGCATCATCATCACCTTCAACACCTATCCTTGGGTAAAAGGAGCAACACCGAAGGTAGGGTAAACACATAGGTAAGAGTCTTTCTCCTCAAAGCATCATCATCACCTTCAACACCTATCCTCGGGTAAAAGGAACAACACCGAGGGTAGGGTAAAAACATAGGTGAGAGTCAGATTTCTTCTTCACAAATCAGGTTCCTTCTTCTCATCATCAGGTTCCTTCTACACTCAAAGCATTGGATTCCTTCTTCCCCAGTTAGATTCCTTCTTCTCCAGTTGGATTCCTTCTTCCCATTCTCATTCCCCTTTGGAGGACTTAAAAAGACACAGCAACCCCTCCCAATATGCAGTCCAGCATTATGCAACTGGCCTTAGGTTGTTTATTCTCTGTAAGGTGGGAACTGGCCAGGTTCCAAGCTCACAGGGTCAAAAGTTAAAAGTTCTGATGCACCAAGAGCTCATAGTGCACCAGATAGCCCTGAACAATAACATTGAGAATGTTTACTGTCTTCAAAGTCTCTCCAAATTCCTCACTAATGGACGCCCCTTTCCTAAGTCACTTAAGGACGGGCCCATATTATTAACTATCTATACAGCAGCAAAATGAAACTAAACCCCTATCTCTCACCATGCACAAAACTCAACTCAAAGTGGACCAAGGTCCTAGGAATTAGACCAGAGACTCTACACCAAATAGAAGAAAAAGCAGGCCCAAATCTTCATCATGTCAGATTCGGACTCTACTTCCTTAATAAGACTCCTAAAGTACAAGAAATAAAATCAAGAATCAATAAATGGGATGGATTCAAACTGAAAAGCTTTCTCTCAGCCAATGAAACAATCAATGAGGTGAAGAGAGAGGCTGCATTTTGGTAACAAATTTTTTCCATACACAAGTCAGATAGTGCACTAATCTCCAGGATATAAAGAGAACTCAAAAAGCTTAACACCAAAGAAACAAACATCCCAATCAATAATTGAGCTAAGGAGCTGAATAGACACTTCTCAGAAGAAGAAATAAAATTGATCAACAAATATATGAAAAAATGTCGGAGATCTCTAGTAATTAGAGAAATGCAAATCAAAACAATTCTAAGATTTCATCTTACACCAGTCAGAATGGCAATTATCAAGAATACAAACAACAATAAGTGTTGACAAGGATGTGGTGGAAAAGGCATGCTCATACATTGCTGATGGGACTGCAAATTGGTGCAGCCAATCTGAAAAGCAGTATGGAGATTCCTTAGAAAACTTGGAATGAAACTACCATTTGACTCAGCTATCCCACTCCTCAGTCTATACCGGAAGGACTTAAAAACAGAATACTACAGTGATGCAGCCCCTTCAATGTTTATAGCAGCTTTATTCATAATAGCTAAACTGTGGAACCAATCTAGATGCCCTTCAATAGATGATTGGGTAAAGAAACTGTGGTATATATACACAATGGAATATTACTCAGCAACAAAAGAGAATAAAATTATGGCATTTGTAGGTAGATGAATGGCATTAGAGAATATCATCTAAGCAAAGTAAGTGCATCCAAAAAAACCAAAGGCCAAATGTTCTCTCTGATAAGTGGATGCTGATCCATAATGAGGGATGGGGCATGGGAAGAATGGAGAAACTTTGGCCAAAGGGGAGGGAGGTGAGGGAAAGAGACATGGGGTCAGGAAAGATGGTGGAATGAGATGGATATCATTTCCCTAGGTACATGTATGACTGCACATATGGTGTGATTCTACATTGTATCCAATCAGAGAAATGAAAAGTTGTGCTCCATTTCTGTGCAATGAATCAAAATGCATTCTGCTGTCATGTATACCTAATTAGAATAAATAAATAAATAAAATCAAGACAAGTTAAAAAAAGTTATAATTTAACATTGGGATCAGGACACCAGGGAAGCATAGAGCTCATGACTCTGAGCTTTGAGGAAACATGAGGGGTATCATGAGGTATCTCCTGGATGAAGTGACAAGAATTGTACATGTAATATATCATGACAGTACATGATTAAGGACTGGATCATATAGTTCAGAAACTGGAAAAGAAGTCAAAAGGTGCTTGGAAACAGTTACCACTTAGTTGTATTTTGGAAGAAGTGGGACCAATAACTAGGTGTAATTATCTGTAATGGTATGTTAACTGTCATTAATTAATAATCAAGGCATTTCTTTGTAACATACACTGTGTCAAACACCTCACACAACACTGTGCCAACTCCTCCCAGTTGCCCTTCAAGTTAGCCATCACTGTTTTGTTCTTTTGCAGTTGAATGAAGGAACCTTGAGTTCTCAGAACCTGCTCAAGCTCACCCTAGGTTAAAGGCAGGGCAGGATTGCAGGCAGGATTGCAACCAGGCCTATGCTGACACCCATGATCTTCACCATGATGCGTATTGTGCTATTTACCATGAGGCAGTGGCAAGATGGCAATATTTCAGAGCGTCTTTTGAATTCTAGGAAAGACAATAAATTCTCTTCATGCACAAAATAGCTTTGAAGGTACCAAACTTAATTATATCTTACTCCCTTTGGATTCCTAATACATGGGACTCAGTGATAAAAATGTACAAATAGTCCATATCAATCATAACACTGTGTAGGGCCTTGTGGGATAACAGCAAAAAGGAAGTTATAAGCTTGTTACATGCACAAAACATATTCCATGCTGCTACATATATGAAAAATGAACATTAAATATATACTTCAGAATTGTTTGTTTCCCTAAAGAAGAGAATACATAAGAATGAGAGGAAAGGAGTTTGTATTTAAAGATATTCTTTGTTTAGGAGGTTGGTATAATATAAGTGTTATTGGTATTTCTGGATCTACATAAAGTAGAAGAGAAGCAATACTTAAAAGAAAATGCTTATGGAGTAGGTTTTGACATGTCTCCAGAGTCTTGGTTTCCTCATCTGTTAATAGTAAGATAAATAGGAAAAGTATGGCAATTGGCAATTCATACACAGAACTTGTATTGCTGCCTTTAATCAAACCTGGGCTCCTTTCCCAGGATCTTTTTTTTTTTTTTTTTTGTAGCCCTGTTCAGAGATAGTTGAGTCTGTCTCCACCTGAGCACTCCAGGGTTAGCTGGTGTAGTGTGCCCCCACGTAGCATTCCACTGTCATTTACAAACCATTTCCTCCCATCCATTTGGCAAACACCCAACAAATGACTATGTTCTTCTCTGACCCCTATAACATTCAGACTCTTCACTTTCTTCTCAAATGCCTCCCCACTCCCATTGCCCTTCCCTCACTTATCTGGTCTTCAAAGGCCACCTGGACAATCTGTCTAGTAACCTGGCCTCTTAGCTCCTTGACCTCATTTTCTGATCTACCCTAGATTTACAGACTGGTACTTATCTAAAACTGTCACTGGAGTTGCTGACTAGTTACAACAATTTTTTAGACTTCCTCTACCTCCTCCACCTGACATTAGTCATTTTATCTTTTTTCCCACTTCCTCCTGATAATTAGCCTCAACCCCTGAAACCATCATATGAGAGATGCTCTCAATTTCCCAACACTAGATCTATAGACCTACCTGGTTCCACCCCTACCTTTTTTTTCTCATGTCCACTTTACCTTACTCAGGGACTTTACATGGATGATAAATTTGCCTTTTTCTTCCATCTTTTTCTTGAAGCCAGGTCCTCCCAGTCAGCATCTAAACATGCTCAATTTCCTCTACTAAATGCAAATAAGCAAAACTAATCCTCCACCCCCAAATTCCTTTCCTGACACTATATCCCCTCTCTACTGATTTTCTCTTTACAATCTACCCTTTTGTAAGAGTTTTTTATATTCTCTGTCTCTATTTCTTCAATTCACTTCGAAACTAGTGATTGTCAGCCAGGTGAGATGATGCACACCTGTAATCCCAGCAACTCAGGATGCTAAGGCAGGAGAATTCCAAGTTCAAGGCCAGTCTCATCAATTTAATGAGGCTGTAAGCAACTTAGCAAGATCCTGTCTCAAAATTAGATATAAAAAGTGCTGGTGATGTGGCCTCTGGGCTCAACCCAGTACCAAAGAAAAAAAAATGGTGATTTCATTTCTATTTATTTGAGGAATCTCCATACTACTTTCTGGAGTGGTTGCACCAATTTGCAGTTTCATCAACAATGTAGGAGTGTACCCTTTTCCTCACATCCTTGTCAACATTTACTGTTACTTGTATTCTTGATAATTGCCATTTTGGTTGGAATGAGATAAAATCTCAGTATAGTTTCAATTTGCATTTCTTTAATTTCTAGAGATGTGAACAGTACAGAGATTCCTCAAAAAACTAGGAATGGAACCACCATTTGACCCAGTTATCCAACTCCTTGGTATATATCCACAGGATTCAAAATCACCATAGTACAGTGATACAGCCACATCAATATTTATAGCAGCAAAATTCACAATAGTTAAGCTATGAAGCCAATCTAGGTGCCCTTCAAAAGATGAATGGATAAAGATATTGTGGTGTATATACACAATGGAGCATTACTCAACTATAAAGAAGAATGAAATCATGGCATTTGCCGGTTAATGGATAGAACTGAAAACTATCATGCTAAGTGAAATAAGCTAATCCCCAAAAGACAAAGATCACATATTTTCACTGATATGCAGAAGCTAACCCACAATAAGGGTGGAGAGGAGAAGAACAGAAATTCAGTAGATTAGACAAAGGGGAACGAAGGGAAGGGAGGGGAGATAGGAAAAGGAAAGAGTAGAATGAATTTGACATAACTTTCCTGTGTACAAACATAAATACACCACAGTGAATTCTACCATTGTGCATATCCACAAGAATGGGGTCCTACTTAGAATAAAATATATCTTATGCTTGTATAATTATATCAAATGGACTCTACTGTCATGTATAACTAAAAAGAACAAAAAAAAACCACCAATAATTATACTACTGGCTTGATAAGATGATCAATACACACCATGCTTGTAAACCTGAGGGCTATCTTTCAGCTCTCTATGATTTGACCCAACCCTCTAGGACCATGCTTTCTAGCTTCTGGCATGACACCTTCCTGATGTTCCTTCAACATCTTCATCCACTCTTTTTGTGTCCTTCAATACTAGAACTAGTATTTAATATTACATTAGTCAAAGCTTATTTGTAAGCATCTCTATTTTTCACTCTTGTATTTATGTTACTTTACACTTTCTGTTGTGGTTGTCTCATCTATTCCCATGGATTCAGTTAATGCATGATGATCCATTAATATAAATCATTAGCCTGACTTCTAACATAGATCTGATTGCTTATGTGCCACTTTTGCCTGGATCCTTTCAGATACCTTGAATCTGAAATACATTCAAAATGCTCAGTTTCATCCTTTTTCAATGTCCTCTACCTCAGTCATAAGCATTCTCATCCACCCAGTTCCACAGATCAGCAACCCAGGAGCCAAACCTAACCTTCTTCTTCTCCATGTCTGTATATATTCAGTCTATCAACAGGATCTCTCCCTTTCCAAGTCTGTTCTCTTTCCACTGCCACAATCTTAGCCCAAGTGGCCATCATTTTTCTTTTGTCTACTAAATAGTTAGCAGAGAACTTTCAAAATGGAAATTGACCATGCCTCCTGCCTGATCTTAGGTTGAAGACCAAACTGTTTTTCATGACCTTCTTGTGTTTACTCATGGACTGATTAATTAATTAGTTATTTTAAGAAATTAATGCAAGCACTGTTTAAAGAACCATGGAAATCACAGTGAATCAAAGGTAGCTCTGCCCTTATGGAGCCATGAAGTGTTTATACTAGTGGGAGAGATCAACAAAGTATAAAAATGTGTTTTGTCAGATCAACAAAGTATAAAAATATTTGTTCATAACTACTATGAACAAATATTAAGCAATATAAAGGATTAAGTAATAAATTTACAAAGTAGGTAGAAGAAGTTTCCTAGCTCTCTGCTCTAGACTGGCTGATCTTTTTAATATTTCCCAATGCATAAGGCTACCCCATGAACTTTATGTATGCCCCTGATTCTTTCTGCTTTGTTCCTCCTCCTCCTTCAGTACTCTCATTTTCTTCCTTCTTCAGTACTCCAAAGGCTGTTCTACACTCCCCTCACTGAACCTAGTTTTCTCCAATTTTCAGATCCAGGCTAAACTGCCTTCTTGTAGGATAACCTTCCTGGCCCCTTGGATCAAGTTGAACTCTGATGTATGCTTGTGATAATGTCCTGTATTTATGCTGCTACTTGAAATTTGTATTGGTTATAGGTGGCTTTGCACATTCATGCTAAAGGGCATGCATATGCCACCAGAAAATAGAAAGCTCTGCACACCAGGGAGAAAATATAAACCCCAAAGGCACATCTCCAGTACCCTACTTTCTCCAGTCACATCCTACCTGGCTATAGTTACCAGACAGTTAATCTATGTAAGTGTACTAATCCACTGATGATGTCAAAACTCTTATAATCAAGTCATTTCACCTCTGAATTTTATTGTATTATCTCATCCATGAGCTTTTGGGGGATACCTCACCTCTAAACCATAGCAAAGTTCAATGGGTCAATGAGCTTGACCATTTTATATACCTTAAATCAATATTTGTCTACCAGTATATCTCAAAATCTGATGCTCTCAGCCTTTAAAGCAGGAAAGTGGGGATTGAGATGACCACAGTCCATGGACTGACTGCATCCTGTCAGGAGCCACCTCATAGAGTGGTCCAAACCTCTCCAGTTAGCAATACCATATTCCTTTAAAATGCCATTTGTCCCATGATATGGTAAAACTTAGGAACCGCTGCCACAAAGGATACACACACACACACACACACACACATACACACACAAACACATGGATTGCAGAGTCTTCCAAAGCTGAAAACAAAAGTGTTAATCACCATGGGTGTTGTTATGTAATAACAGTAACACATATTTTACTGATTCTGGGCTTATTTCCAAATTTCCCAGGATGCAAAAATTCTTCCTCAAATAAGGAGAACAGATTTTTCCATCTCTGGCCAGCTGAGATCACTGGCCTAAGACACAAGATACTGATGGATTTAGCTACACATCTAGAATAATTCGACCTGAGCTGCAGATTTAAATGCTGAGCCCTACTTTAGAGTCAGGCTCTGCCTTCTTGCCCAGTTCTTAAACTATAAACCTCTCTCACAATTGCAATGCCTCATTTGAATGGTTCTACTTCCCCTACCTAGACAGAAAATGACCCCTTTTCTATCGCATGAAATTTCTTACATTCCTTATGTTTTAGTTTCTTCTTCCTCTCTCACCATTGTTCTATAGTGTTTCATATATATATGTATATATATATATATATACACACATATATATACATACACATATATATACACACACACATACATACATATATACACACATATATATAAACATATTACATTAGCAGAGTATTAACTTTGCAATTAAGTCCTTTATTACCTACTTATCTAGACTTCCATCAGGGCTAATATTCACCATCCAATCTCGACTGAGTGGCATAGGATAACCCTATAGTAAACTTATCAGTGAGCAAATAAAGGATGCCTAATTGTCCAGGGAAGGTGTGGTACACACTACAATATTAGAGAACCGAATCCTAGTCTCTGAGGCTGTTAGGCAACATTTCATGGTTCTTCAAATCTGGGGATATCAGCCATAAAATTAAAAAAAAAAAACCTCATTATATAAGTATCATGCAAGGAGTATATCCCCTTAACAAACACAAGTATCTAATTGTCCTCTTAAAAATGAGCAAGACAGAATAGTATGATAGTGTAGACATGTAAAGAATCTAACACAGAATGCATTCTAGTGAGATTGAGTAGCATGCTCTTGTTAGACCAATGAGATAGTCACTAATATTGCCTGTCTTGCCACCTGCACCTTCGGAGATCACTCAAGGACACCTGGCCTGGTCTCTGAGGAAACTATCGCTACTCTGGAAATAACATCCAGCCTCAAGCATCCCTGCAAAGAAAAACGCATATGGCTCATGAGCCCAAAGTACTGGGAATCACAGCGTGTTTGTTCCCTGCTTCTTCCTCCCACACATTCCACCAATCTTCTCCTTTCATCATCTGCTCCCTTTCAGCCATCCTTCTGGTCTTGAATCCAGGATCACCACCTCTAATTCTTCCCACTCCCCTCCATCCTGGCCTCTCATACTGGTATAGACGCCTCTGCCCCAGGCTCCCAAAGCATGGTACTTTCTACTTTGTTTCCTACTTATCTAGCCACTTATTTCTTTTATAGATTGTGGATTCATGATGGCAAAAGTGACATATGAATTATGAAAAAAATGACCATCATTCACAATGCCTCACTTAGCTAGACATATAGCAGCTGTTAAACAGTTATTGAATGAATGAATTGTTCTAACCACTTGCTCAGGCAGACACTTTTGGATAATCACTGGCCTTCATATGAAGAGATGGTGTCTAGGGGGAGGGCTACTAGACAAAAGAGGAATACGTGGTCCCCTTACAAGTTCTGATTTCCACTGGAAAGTGATAAACTGATGTTCTGGCTTCTATAACAGCTTCTGGACACTTAATAAACATGAATCCATTCCCAAGAGAGAAATCAGGTTTGGCTAGGACCCACTGGAGAGCAAACTTCTCTAGTTTCATGCAGCCACTCTCCAGCTAACGCCCTCACCACCTGCAATCCCTTTCTGACCTCAAGCTTTGCTTTGGAAACATTCATGCATAGGAGGAAAAAGGGATTCAAGACTGAACCTGAAGGCAATTCTGCACTGAAAAAGATGAGCAGGCAAATAATAAAAAGCGGCTTACACAAAGCCTGCATTCATCAGAGGTATCCTGACATTCGATTTTTATTCAATTTAGTAGCTGTGTAGCTATTTAGTTCTTTAATGTTATGATCTAAATTTATTCTACACTGAATCTGTAAAGAGTTTAACCTTTGATGAAAAAATATCTTGTCTTACTGGTTTCATCCCAGGGATCTATTTTCACCTTAGATGAAATATCATACAGGGCTTTATTTTCCTCTTTTTCCAGAAGCCTTGGGGTTTAGTGAAAATGAAACTTAAAGCAGAGGTGGGAAAACTATGGAAGAGGCTCTCACTACTGTCTGGGGAGGGTGGAGCCTGGGAGAGGGAGCAGTGTCCACTGTGTGTCTCTTTATCTCTTTATTCTGAGCTAAGCATCCATAAAAGAGATGTTAACGAAAAAGGAGTAAGTTATCAGGTCTTCAGAGTCAATTTGAAAGGTTTTATCCTGTCTTTATTTCAAGAATGGACCCTGATTATTATTATTATTATTATTTAAATATTTTTTTTAGTTGTAGATGGACACAATGTCTTTATTGCTTTGTATGTGGTGCTGAGGATCGAACCCAGGGCCTCACGCATGCGAGGCAAGCGCTCTACCGCTGAGCTACAATCCCAGCCCTGATTATTATTATTTTTAACTTGCAGATATGACTTGAGTAACCACTTCTGTTATTACATGTTCCCAACATGCAGACCCTGTATTAAATCCTTGCTGTGCACGTGTCCCATTTAATACTTGTTATGACCCTGTGAGGTCAGCTCTCATGCCATAGCCTTCTGAGGCTTTGAGACGTTAAACAACTTACTCAAAGCCATGGAAAAGGAATCAGCCATGCCAAGACTTATGTCTATGTCTATCAAAAGTTAATGTCCTTTATGCCTGTGGTGTCCCAGCTTCCACAAAAGAGGGTTAAATACCTGGTAGGCCCTGGGTCCAACTGACTTTCTCTACCCTCCTCCATCTGACTTTAGTCACTGACCTGTCACAGGCTGCAGTCTGTTTTGGTTTCTGTAGCTCTTTGAAGCTACAACCTCCAAACTTGCTGATGATAACTCAGTGACTACTTTTATAGAACAGCCAAGGCCAAAAGTAAGAGTGATATATCAAAAATGCTTCCCAGGAAAACTGGAGACAAGAACCACTCCAAATTAACCAAGGGAAAAATGCAACCTTTTCTGCTTCCCATGCCAAGGGTTCTGCTCAGAACCCTGTAAAGGAAGGAAGACACACATGTGAGAGACCATGTCATGTTCAGGGTGACATAGTGAACACTGACATAAGGCCAATACTTAGTGTTCCGTGGAAATCAAACAGGTAGCCTTTCAGGAAAAGAAACCCAATCACATAAAATCAGTATGTATAATTTAATATTTTATTCCATGAAAAAATTTTTTATTCAACAAATGCTTGAGAGTTTAGTCTACTCTGTAGAAGGCTCTGTTCTAGATTCTGGAGAATTTTTTTCCTCTTAAGTTTCTGTTATGGTCCACATGTCCTAACGTAACTGAAGACAAATGGTGGTGACTACAAGGTAACATAGACCAACTTAGCTTCCCCTAGAGCCAGGCCCAGAGCCTCCCTCTTAGAGACAGGGAGTTCTACAGGGGACCCTGTGCCATGAACTGACAATGCTCGGTCTTAAGGAAGGTGGATCTGCAGGGGAGTCCCACTGCATCAGGCAAGGAGGTATTGCCAAATCATTGCCAGAACACAGTTCTCCTCCCTCCTCACATGAGGATTTGGGACAGGGAAAAGCACTGCTGAATAACATACAGCTTTAGGTTGAGCATTTTAACAATATTTTTAAGTATATCTTGAAAACAGGATTTTGAGATATTCAAGAAAGCTGGACAGTATTGTTTCTATTGGTCTTTATGTTGGTTGATTTTGTGTGTCAACTTAACTGGGCTAAGGAATGCTCATATAGTTGATAAAACATTGCTTCTAAGTGAATCTGCCTCTAAGGGCATTTCTGGAAGACATTACACACAGTGGCCACTCCATAATTATTTGTTGAGTGTGACTTGGTAGTCTCAGTAAAGCAGATGACCCTTATCAATGGGAGTGGGCACCATCCAATCAGGTGAAGTCCTGAATACTACAAAAAGGAAGAATCTGCTTCCTGTTTGAGCTGAGACATCCATATTCTTCCCCCGCACATCAGTGCGCCTGGTTTCTTGGACCTTCAAACAAGGATGGAATTATTAGCACTAGTTTTTCTTGTTCCCCAACTTGCTGACAGCAGATGGTGGGACTCAGCCTCCATAATGTTGTGAGCCAATTCCTAGAGTAAATGTGTGTGCTGTGTGTGTGTGTGTGTGTGTGTGTGTGTATGTGTGAAACCTCCTACTGGTTCTATTTCTCTGGCATAGAAATGTAACATGGTCTTCTAAACAGAACATGTAGACAAGATCGATGAAGTTCAATCCTATTTGTCCAGGTCTGTGAGTCTTTAGAATATACAACATCCTCCTCTATGTCAGCATTCTTGGTGGCCTGTCTCTTCTTTTCAAACCACCATGAGGATCTGCCTGATACAAAATATATGGTATAATAGTTCATATTTTACTCAGGACTGACTGTGTGCCAGGACCTGTACTAAGCATCTTTTACAGAAGATATTTCAGGCCATATTTCTTATGCCCATTATATAAATGAGGGAAAGTGAGGGTTAGCATTCTTAGTAACTTGTCCAAGTAAGTAGAAGGGCTGAGATCATCCAGATCTGACTTCAACATCCCTGACCTTACCTGAAACTATTAATAAATAAAGTCACTCTCAACAAATAATTATGGAGTGGACACTGTGTACTAGATACTCTAGACACTGGCCCATATGTAAGGAGAGGAAAACAAAGTTCCTGCCTATGGGAATTTATTTGAGGAAGTGGGAGAATCACAATCAAATAAACATGAAATGCACTATCAGAGATTGACAGTTGTGTGAGCAATGTGATCCCATGTGACAGATGCATGGGTACATGTGTGCATTAGATGTATATACAGAAAACACATGAGAAAGATGCAAACCCTAAGGGTGCTTATCTCTGGATGATCATATTTTTGTTTTAATTTACTTTATAAAACATTCAAATATTCTTTAGTAGCTCTATATTTCTGATATAATCAGATGTAACACATAAATATTATTAAAAATAGGATTTAATGTTAGAAAATCCTGCCCAACTGCATATGGTTTAGGTGCTCTCCTCTTATGCCCTTTCATTTCAGTTTTTCATATTTAAAAAGAAGTCTAGTTTTTTTGTTTTTCAGGGTTTTGTTTATTTTGTTTTTTCCTCAGCTGTACTAATGTCTGAAATATTTCTCCCCAGGAAACTTGTGGGTTCCCTATATCCCAAGGTTTTCTGAGGTCATGGTGATCTGGGCTTCTCAACACTTGCTCCCTAATCTCTTAGGGAGCCATGGGCCATACCCGCAGATCCACTAAAGCAAAAAATCTGGGCTGAGATCCAAGCTTCCATGTCCTTCAGGTAACTATCATGCAGCCAAGGTCAAGAAGCCTAGGGCAGGGAGTTCCCTCTCCCTATTCCTCAGAGCCTGAAGACATGTTTCTTGGGCAGTGACCAGGACAGAAAATGGCTTAGGTCATCCTCAGCCCTGCCTTCCTCTCTGTCTCTCTGAGTTTGGAATGGCCAGGGAGGAAGTGAAGGGCATGGACCAGAGGAAGTGGCCAGAGCCAGGCAGAAGAAAGCAAATCCTGAGTCCTCTAGCACCTGGCTCCCCCAGCCCCTCCCTGCTGACCTATTTTCACTGGGTTCATAATGAATATGAGGGACTCAAGGCTGGAGGACTGCAATTTTTTTCTTTAAGCAAAATTAGAGCTCTACACAGGTGGAAGGCCAAGGCCACACCCCACCTCACTAGACTTCTCACTGGCCCAGAACACAGCACACACTTTCAGCTTTTGGTCTTTGTCCTGGCTGCCTGCTCAGACTGAACTGTCCCATGATAACAATTCTGTTCTTCCTTAGGGACTAAATTTTCCTTCTCCTCAAAGATGAAACTCTCTGAGGTCTTCTCTGCCCTCCCCCTTCCCTTCACAAAAAGAATGAATCTGCTCTCTCTTCCCATCCCTTGGCACCAAAGGGAATTTGTTCACACCACTAATGCAGCACTTAGCACATTGGATTGCTTGATAAATTTGTCTGCCTCACTGACCGGGCTGGGGAATCTTCAAGGCAGCACTGTGGCCTGATTTGTCACACAGCATCCTGCATGCCTTCCATAGTGCCTGGTAAGTATGTGGGCTCAGGCCTTGAACTTCAACAGAAGTAGGTTCAGTCTTTGTTTAGCCCCCTTGGGCTGATCAAATAGAAGCTATGCACTTTCTGCTCATTCCGTGGGAACAGGCTAGAAATGCAGAAATCATGGGACTGAGCTCCAGCCAAGTCCTACATTTAGCAAGGTCTCCAGATGATTCTGAGGCACCTGAGAAGCATCAGTCTTTAATCCTCAACTTGCTCAGCTGTGAAATGGGAATAATAATTGCTAATTTGCAGTGCTGTGAGGCTTGAATGGGCACATACAAAAGTGTTCACTCTAAGGACA
Organism: Geosciurus inauris; assembly: GCA_004024805.1. Classification (NCBI taxonomy): domain Eukaryota; kingdom Metazoa; phylum Chordata; class Mammalia; order Rodentia; family Sciuridae; genus Geosciurus; species Geosciurus inauris. Next base: position 20,348 of record PVHX01012646.1, read on the forward strand.
GTGCACATAGTCAATAGACATTTTTATTGTTTCTGCTCAATGAATGTTGCTTTAGGAGAGAGCAGGAGTCTGTGATAGCCAATATCAAAGGTTCTGGGGGTTGCTGCATGGAGCTCCAGGGCACTGTAATGAAGCAGGTTTAGCATGCCACCAGAGGGTAGAGGAATAGATGGGAAGGTGGTAGTCTTACCATGGCTGAAGTTTAATAGGAACTGTGGTGTCTGCCCTACTAGATAAGGGGTATTGATCCTGCAACGAACAAGTGTGTGCTGACCTGCAATGCTTGGGCTTCCTGAAGCCCACCTAGATTTCCCTCACCTTATAGAGCTCATTATTGGAACTAGGTGAAATGCCTTTTAAGATCTCAAGAGCTGCAGGCAATTCATGCATGATTAAGCTGTGGAACAGGAAAGTGAGGGTTTTTTGAGCGTCTTGGTAGGAATTAGGCATTACACTGACTCATGATTTCATCCAACACGTGAACCATACCATGTTTGTGAGGACTTCTTTTGCACATACATTTCATATTATCAATAGAATTTGAGAGTAGTAAGACTGTATAC
>PVHX01012646.1:21010-58305 GCA_004024805.1 Geosciurus inauris
GGAAAGCATTATGCTAAGTGAAGTAAGCCAATCCCAAAAAACCAAATGCCGAATGGTCTCTCTGATTAGTGGATGCTGATGAATAAGGGAGGTGGGAATGGGAAACATAAGAGAAATAGAGAAACACTGGACACGACATGGGGGAGGTGGGGGCAGGAAAGGGGAATGGGTATAGTAAAGATGGTTGATAAAAAATATACATAAATATATATATATATATATATATATATATACACTGTTCATTGAAAGTGCATATAAAGATGTTTAATATGAAGAATGTAATCTGCTTATGATTTTGTGCAAAGTTAGAAAAATTATGATTGTAATAATTTTTTTTCTATTTGCCTCAACAAATATTTTCAGTGAATAGTGTGTACAGCTTCTGAAAATTTGTTTTTTTTCTGTTATGTTTGATAACATGTATTAAAATGCAACTTTTGAGAAAAAAATAAAATAAAATAAAATAGAAAATTAAAAAAAAACCAAAAAAACAAAAGACTGTATACCAAGATCAGTCTGAGTAGGGAGTGGGTAGATGATGTGTTTTGCAGCAAAATGGCTGGGGCAACCCTGCTCCCATGTAGTGCTGTTTCTTCCCTCAGAATCCCAATTCTGTTGTTGCTAGAGAGAGGGCTTCTCTGTCTGCCTGGCCCACAGACCACTTCCCTCTCGGGCTGAGGCAGAACTGAATCACCTCTCCCCCTATCCTGAGTCTGCCCTCATCAGATCCTACCAGACCATCAGGGCAGATGTCCAAGGGGGATGACATTGATTGAATGACAGCAGTTTAAATTCTTAATGGTGAGGCCTCACTCCCAGACAAATTAAATTGGAGTTGTTCCACAAGCCACACTCTGGAACACGATGGAAAAGCATAGCCCAGAAAGACAAGAGAAACCCTTGGGAACACAGATACATACCAGAAAAGACATGAGTCCTTCAGTGATGTGGCCTTCAGATTGAAAGTCAGGGACTCTGGGCAGTAGGTAGGCATTCTGGAAGAGCTAGAGGCCGGTTGTCAGAATGAAGCCATCCTGTCTTCTGACTATACAGAGTAGACTCAGGATGCATTTACCAGAAATCAGAATTGCCAGAAAGTTGTCAAACCAAGAGCAGGAAACCAGCAGACACTATAAAAGCAGTCTTGGCCCTGGAGGCATCTAAGTATGAGGATTTGCTTTCCTGGACCTTATAAGTTAACAGGAATGATTAGTCCCACAGCTACAAAGTCCAGATAAATGCAATTATTTCCTAAGTGAGTCAACATCAGCTCCAGCCTTGACTCTCAGGTGGGAATGTGGAGATGGTGGAGAATGAATGAAACCAGAGGGAAGCATTGGACTCATTTTTACATAGTATTATTGGGTACAGGCAAAAATATGCAATAAATTGCACATACTTAATGAACAATTTTATATGTCATGTTTCATGTTTATACCCGTGAACACCACAATCAAGGTAACAAATATATTCATCACCCCAAAAGTTTCCTTGTGCCCCTTGCAAATCCTTCCTCCTTGTTTCCTAGGCAATCACCAGTCAGCTTTCTGTGACTATAAAATGGTTTATATTTTTCACAATTTCACATTAATGGAATCATATAGTAGATTCTTCAGTCAGACTTCTTTCATTTAGCATAATTATTACCAGAAAGGTGGAACACAGGGGCGGGAAGTTGGCAGACACTACTAGATTCACCCATGTTGCTGCATAAATCAACAATTCACTTTTTAATTGCTGAGTAGTATCCGTTGTATACCACAGTATGTTCGTGCATTCACTTAGTGGGAATTTGAGCTATTTGTAGATGTGGGTGATTAAAAATGTATTTGCTGTGAACTTTCACATACAAGTATTTGCAAGGATGTATTGTTCATTTGTCTTAGTATATACTCAGAAATGTAATGGCTACATCATTTCATACAGGCATATTTAACTTTCTAAGAAACACTCAAACTCTTTTCCAAAGTAGTTGTAGCATTTTTTTGCCCAGCTAGCATTGCAGAAGTGTTCCATTTGTACTATATCATCTCTAACATTTGGCATTGGTATGACAGCTTTCTCTTCTTTTCCTTTTTTAATTTGAACCACTCTAATAGATGTAGGTTAGTGTCTCCTTTAAGTGTGAACTTGAATTTCTTTTTTAAAATATCTTTATTTTATTTATTTATTTTTATGTTGTGCTGAGGATCAAACCCAGTGACTCATGCATGCGAGGTAAGTGCTCCACCACTGAGCCACAATCCCAGCCCCTGAACTTGAACTTCTTTAATGACTTGGGTTTGAGCATCTTTTCCTGAATGTATTTTCCACCCAAATATTTTCTTTGCTGAAATGTCTGTTGAAATATATTGTCTATTTAAAAAACTGGGTCACTGTTTTCTTATTTAGTTTTGAGAGTTCATTCTATAATTTGGATATAAATTCTTTTCTAGCTATATGATTTGCAAATATTTTCTTCCTATCTGTGGCTTTTCTTTTTATCTTGACATCTCTATTAGTCAGGGTTCTCTAGAGGAACTGAACCAACAGGATATATATGATTATAAAGGGGATTTATTAGATTGATTTACAAGATCAGAAATTCCACAGTGGCAGAAGGCAAGCTGGAGAGATGGAGGAACCAGTAGCTGCTTTGTCCAAGAAGCTGGAGTCTCAGAAGAAGAGAGACCAAAGAAGCAGCCACAGTCCAAGACAAAAGGCCTGTAAGCTCCCCGTGAGTCATTAGTCAGAGTCCACTTCAGAAAAGTGAAAGCGCTACAGTCTGATGTCCTCAGATGATTGCAGCAGCAATCCAAGCACCAGCTCCAGATGAATGGCACCTGCATCTGCATTGACTTCTTCCTTCTTCTACCTTCTTTCCATCCAGGGCCCCAGCCCACTGGGATGTGCCACCCACTTGCAGGACTGGTCTCCTCCATCAATTTCATGTCCCACATGCCAGTCATTTCTGGACAGACCCAGGAGTCTCTTAATCCAATAAAACTGACAATCCAGATTAAACATCACACCATTTTATCAGGGTCTGTCAAAGAGAAGTTCTCAATTCCTTATAAAATCAAATTTATCATTTTGTTTTATATACCATGCTTTTGGTGCCTCATTTTAAAAAAAAAATCACAAAGATTTCCTTCTACATCTCATTCTAGGTATTTTAGTTTTAAGTCTGACATTTAGCCTTGTTCCATTGTTAGTTTCTATATATGGCATGAGATATTGATAAGTGTTCCAGGGCATTTTTGTTCTTGGGCGTGAATATACATTTGTTTGAAAACCATTTGCTGTCAGATCACTTTTTGCCCTTGTGTTGACTTTGGACATTTTTCAAAAATCAGTTATCCATATATGAATTTGAGTTTTTATATAAGTTTTTCCAAATGTTACAGTTCTGGAGTATGTTAGTCCACTTCTTGGTACTATAATAAAATACCTGAGGAAGGCTACCTCATAAAAGAGGTTTATTTTGGTTCATTGTTCTAGAGGTGCAACATCTAGGGCCATCTCCTGGTGCTGACCTTCTTGCTGGCAGAATTGAGAGGCAGCACAGAACATCACATGGCAAGATGCAGGGATTGAGTGTTCTGTATTTCTTCTGGTCTCTGTCCATCTTCTTATTCGGCCACCAGGATTCAGTCAAGGGGCTTGACCTCATGACCCAATTTAATCCTAATTACTTCCCAAAGGGCTCTACCTTTAAACACTATGGTCAGATTGCTTTCCTGCTCTCTTAATACCTCATAATGGGGATTAAATTCGAACACGTGAATTCTTGGAGAACACTGACATCATATTTAAACCAAAACAAGGAGGTGGGAAATAAAATCTGTTGAGGTCCATGTGATTAGTGGTTTACATTCCTAATTGTTAAGGTGGTATTCCAAAATCCCAAATAAAACTCCAGGTCTTTTTGAAGTAAAGACAAAGGATTTATTCTGGCCAGGATCAAGGAAACAGCAGACAATTCTGTAGCCCAAGACACTGAACGCTGGTGAGTTGCAGCTTAAAAACAGAAAGGAATAAAAAAGACACACAAAGAAGGGGGACAGGAGAAGCAAGTACAATTATAAGACGTATTTCATAAAGTGGAAAACACCAAGTTACATTTTTTTTTTCAGAATTCACACCTTTTTGTACGTACTCAGGAAGCAAGCTTGAGTCAGCTCCATAATTCAAAGACATTGTGTTCAGGGTCCAAGTGAGTGGGAGTGGAGATGTCAGTTTCTATGTGAGTGGGCTTATGAGGAAAGAGGGGCCGACTTCACACAGGGTGAGATGTCTGAACAAAATGGCGTCAGCCTGGCCTAATTTTTGAATCAGCTGTAACATAATAACTTATCTCTTTTTATTCTTTTTAGATATGCATGATAGTAGAGTGACATATTGCACATACATGCATGGAGTATAAATTCACATTCCTGTGGTTGTACATGACGTGGAGTTACATTGGTCATGTATTCATATATTAACATAGGAAAGTTATGTCATATTCATTCTACTGTCTTTTCTATTCCCTCTCCCTTCCCTTATCTTAATGGACAACACTAACAGTCTCCCATTTATGGAGCACTAATGATAAGCAGAGTCTGTGTACAATCCCTAAGCCTCACCAATTCTCTATAGCAGGATTTATTCTTGTTCTAATTTTTCAATTGAGTAAACTGAGTCTCAGGAAGGTTAAATAACTTGCCTTTGCTTGAGGTCATTCATAAGCAATAAGCTCCAAAGAGCAAGCCCAAAAGAGCACATGAGAGCAGTATGACTGGGAGTCAAATTTGCAAATTTTAATTTAGATGTTGTGTCATTCAAAAATATATACTCTTCCAACTAAACTATATGAGCCCTTAGACCAACAATTGCCACAACACAATTTTCAGATCTTACACATAATGGCCAGCCTTTCACAGAACACTAAATACCATGACCACTTATTTTATTAAAATATTGACTGTAGATGATGGGGCAAATGTAGTATGACAGGATTCCTTCCAGAAGGAAGGCAAAATTTTATGTGCAAACTGGAAACTCTAAAAAGAAATTCCAGAATATTCCATGAGCAAAGTTGAATGGTTTAAGCTCCATGTCCAGTTGCTGTAATAGACCATCCAGTTCCAGTGGATGGCTTAGGGACATCAGAAGCACAGAGGTCTTAGGGACATCAGAAGCACAGACTCTTTCTGAGGACTAGACACTAATAATGATACTGACAATGAGGGAAAGAAGCACGTAACAGGGCAGAGGGACTGATCTTGTTGCAATCAGAGCCTTCTGGGGCACCCATCATGTGCCCACCATGCCCTGCTTCATTCTGTTCTCTAGGCCACAGCTCCTTGAAGATTCCTCTCCATCCTGTCTTGTTTGGCTGATGGAGACTTGCTTCCAGAGTTGCTCATATCCCTAAGGGTGTATGGGTGAGACTTGCCCTTATCCCTCAATACCATTCTCTCCCCCTCCCTTCACACAGTTCCATCTGGGCACACTGGAATCCTCTGGACGTACCCCACTGAATGCTACCTTGCATCTGGTGTGGCCAGTGACTGAGGGCCAATGAGACGAGATTTATGGAATAACTTTTTTTTAAATATTTTTTTTAGTTGTTAATGGATTTTCATTTTATTCATTTATTATTTGTATGTGGTGCTGAGGCTTGAACTCAGTGCCTCATGCATGCTAGGCAAGCACTCTACCACTGAGCTACAGCCCCAGCCCCTGGAATAACTCTTAGTTTAAATATGCCCTATGTAATATTTGAGGTATACTCACAATAAAAACTATTTGTCTGAAACTTAAATTTAAATGGGAGGGGATCCTCTCTTTTATCTACTAACCCTGTGCTTTGATAAAAGCCCAAGATTAGACCATCAACTCCTAGATCATAGATTGTAAAATGTTTCCTGTAAAGGCCCAGAGTGAATGCTTTTGATGTTACAGGTTCTACAGTCTTTGTTTCAGTTACTCAACTATGCCATTATATTGCAAGAACAGCTGTATTTCATATATAAATGATGACTGTGACTACGACCTAAAATTTTATTTACAAGTATAGAAAGCAAGACAAATTTGACTCATGGGATATAGTTTTCTCATGGTTTGTGACACAGGTTCAGCATCACCTGGGACATAGTGGAAAAGCAAATTATGAAGCCCTGTCCCAGACCTTCTGGGTCAGAAGCTGTAGGAATGGGGATCAACGGACTAAGCCCAGGAGATTTTGATACACACTGAAGTTTGAGTCACCCTTCCAGATTCTTTGTTCTTAAATATGAGTGATCCTCAGAAAAGCCTTAAAATACAACTGAATCCTGCCAGACCCTTTCTCTGAATCAGAAATTCAGTTGGAAAATTCAAGGTAGGGATAGACAAGTGAAATGTGTATGTTAACTCTACAGGTTACTCCAATGTCCCAGGTAGAGCTGAGAACATTTATAAAGTTATCAGAGAATGTTAGATCCAGAACCCTCTCATTTTGTAAGATTTCAAAACATCAATGCAAAAACACTAACCTCCCCAAATTAATGGAAACTTCCATATTCTAAGATCACCCATAATAAATATATGCATAATAATGGAAGTAAAGTCAGATTACGAATATAAACTCAAGTATGATCTTTATTCACAGGTTTATTTTTATTTTTTGTCCCGAAACTGAAAATACATTTAATAAATACCATCAACCACACTCCCATAATGCTGTTCCCTGTAGGCAGAGTTGATTAGACTACTGCTCACTCCTCCTCATTTCCCACTGGGTACAAAAACTAACAAAGTAATTTATACAGGGTAATGCACTGGGACCCTATACTACCAAGAATATTGTTCTACACAAAGAGAAATAATTAAACCAGCCAGCCACATTTCCTGTGGCCAATTCCCCCTTCCAAACACTTCCCACCCTGACAAACAACAAATATGTCAAAATGTTATAAGCAAGGGAGGGAAAACATCAAAATGCATTAAATGCTTGTCGTCTAATGAAACAGCCAATTAAGGTTTTAGATGCTGTTATTTCTGCCTTATAGATATTGACTCGTTTTTATTTCATTAAGAAAAAGTGATCAAAAGGCTTTGGGCAGAAGCTTTAGGTTTTTTTCCTTCCTGAAAATAAGTGTTAATAATTAGTTGGCAAAATGCAGTGTCCCTTCACAGTAAGGTGTCTGTGTGTGGTGGTGGGGCAGGCTTGTTGGGATTCAGGAAGGAGTAGTTTTTGAGGTTTTCCCCAAAAGAAGAAGAAAGAAAAAAAAATCTTGGACACCGAGGAAAACAGCAGCTTCCTTCATTGGTCTTCTGAAACTTTCCTTTAAATAGTTCATTCATATAATCAAGCAAATAAAAATCCTATAACTTAGGCCCAAGTTAATTAAGCATCTCTGAGCAGGAGTTAGCAGGCTGAGAGTTTATGAACCAGTTTGGCAACTCCTGGTGGAGAGCCATGACTGCAGGTAGAAAAAGGAGGAGGAATGAGGAATTCTAACAGCTGAAGGTCTTCTCCCTGTCTTTTTTCTGTAACAACTTATATAGATTACTTTTCTCTTAAAAACCCAGTAAGTACAAAGGATGGACAATTTGAAATATGTATGTATATATAATTATGAGAAGAACACTAAATGTGGCTATCCATGAAGGAAAATCCTCACTTTTGCAAATGAATGTGGATTTGTGAATCTTTCCCAGCAGGATAGTTCTGAGACTTATTTTATAATGGCAATATTATTTCAAGTATTTGCCAGTTGACTGGCCAGAGTTAGTGCTGTTGTCTTTAAATAGCAGATCTATTTAAACTTAGCATCCCCTAGACAGAGATTCAGTGCACAGAATGCAAGATTTGTAAATAAATATTCAAAATATTTACAATCTCCTTCTTAGAGTCTACTATGTGCCATATATACTTGGTTCTAATTGTGTTAAATACTTCAGAGGAGTTATTCCTCATGAGAACACTTTGAGGGAGAGATCATTTTCCTCAACAGATAGAGAAATTGAAGAGCAGAAAAAATAATTTTCCTTAAGGCGACACAGCTGGTTAGTAAGCTGGTGAAGTCTTGAATTCAGATCCTTCCAGTTTCAAAGTCTTGCCAACCACTTGTTTTTTTCTTCTGCTCAGTTTCTGTACAACTGGGCAGATAACACCTGAGTAGCAATTAATGATAAAATGCATGCTTTATAAGATCTTATATGGCCCAGTTTATTTTTTCCTACCTCAATAGAGCATAGTCACTGTAAACAATTTCTAACTTATTAAGTTGGGAAATAGTCAAAATCAACACAGTCAGATATTGCATACTTGGGTGCTAGCATTTAATTGGAAATGCAAAGTGTGTTCCACCTAATTCTTGGAGTCTAGAGTGAGAACAGCCAGTGGTCAAAATTATGGACTCTGAGGTGAGACAAAAGCAGTCTACTGCTTACAAACTTATAGCTGTAGGGAAGTCTCATTTTCTTCATTTGTAAAGTGGGGGATAATAATAATATTTGTTTTATAGGATTGTTGGGGTGATAATGTATCTATTTTGTGAGATTGTTGGTAGTAATTTTGTGAAAACTTATAGGCTATCATAGGCATTTAGGTAATTTTATTCCACTTCTGCTTCCTTTCTTTGTTGGCAAGTACTTCTCATCTCCTGTTTGACAAACATGGCAGGTGAACACACTGCTCATCATGAAATGCATAGATTGGACCTAGGGGTTATTCATGAGCCTTCAGAGCCAGCACGTAGGTTCATCATCATTATACCAAGAATATTTATTCACTTTTTAATACTTTTTACTTAAAAATGTTGTTGTCTAAATCTGCCACTTTTTTGAACAAAGAACATTTAAAATAAAATTTTTCTCAACATTTTAGTGAGCAAGACAAATAGACTAACACTGATGTAAAAAACAAAATCCAAACAAATAAGCCAAAAACACCACTGGAGGAGGCAGCATACATTATTCAAAAATAGAAAAGAGAAACTTGCTTATCCAAGAGTTCCTAAAATCATCCTTAAAGACTGTTTTGAAAAAGATAAAAAAAAATACTTCTTTCATTCAAGTGCAGGAGTGGCTCCTATGCTCCTCCAGCCTGGCACAGACCAGAGAGCACCATGAGGATGCTAGGGACAGCGATGCAGGAGCCACACTGGAAGGTCTTCATGTCCTGGGAAGTTCATTTCCTCACTAGCTGACTCCACTGTCCCCAGGACCTGCTGGATCACAGAAATACTGGCACAGTTCAGCCCATGTAGGAGCAGCATGGACAGGCATCTTGATGTGTTTGAAAAGTAAGCCCATGTTTAGGGGTTCTAAAGTGGTCTTTTCATCACCACCCAAGCAACTTGCCTCTCTTCCATTTTGCCTTTTTCCAGAAAAGCCTTTCCATCTTTTTTACTAGGTGATGAAAGGGAGATTTGGGGCCTGGAGTAATAAGGTATCCTTTAGGGAGCTGGGGAGAGGTGACAGCAGTGACCTCTTTGTGTCAGTAATCTCAGTGTCTTCATTGATAACAGCAACCACACATTGGGCATCAGCAGATGGGCCTCCTAGCATGTTGGATACAAGATCATGCTTGACCTTGACAGCCCTACAAGACAGTTGTCCCTGTCATCTCCATTCCATGAAATTTTCCATCCAGGAAACAGAGGCAAAGAAACTAGTGAAGAAAGAGCAGCACTTTGGACAGGAGGTCTGGGGACACAGGCAGAGCAGCAGTGGCTGGAAGAGGATTACTCCTCAGTGTCAGGCTCAGGATTCTGAGTTGTCAGCATCTCTTGAATAGGTTGGTCAAGTCTCCTCAAACTTATGTCTGGGGAAGGCAGCCTTGGGCAAGCAGAGAGGGTAGGCTGGCAAGGCACTTAAAAGTAAATGAAAAACAACAGTGAATATTAACATTCTTTACATTAGAGAACTATTTTACAGTGTTCAAAGAGCCCCCACAGGTAGTTGTGGGATTCAGCCACATCTCCAAAGGCATCCCCATATGTCATAGGAGTAGGCTTGAATTTCCTTGTCTCAGTGCTTGAGTCTGCACCTTCTGTACCATCCATGCTCAATAACAGTAGAGTGGAAAATCCCTAGTCTGACAGCACTCAAGTGTGACTCTGTATCCCCACTACTTACTATAGTGTCTGCCGAACACTAGGGATTTGATTGATGTCAGCTATTAAATTGACTAAGCCCATGAGACTTCAGGTTATGGGATTCCCTGCCTGTCCCAGATTCCCAGACATAATAACTCATTAATATCAAGGAGTTTTCCTCAGTAACCCTCAGTAATATGTTCATAACTGACTTAGATTTATGGCAGGGGAAGCTCATTCTGCACCCTGTCCACACAGCCTTAACCAAAGCTTACGATTATTATCCAGCAGGCTGAGATGCCTTTTCTAAAGTTTCTTTGACAAGGTCCCTCTGCACTTGGATTCCATCATCTGTTAGGTGTCTCCAATGTCCCATTGTTATGAGCTGATTTGAAGGTTAAGTCAGGCTGACCCCATTCTGCTCAGACATCTCACCCTGCGCAGAATTGCTCCCCCCTTTCCTCATGAGCCCACTCGCATAGAAGCTGACAGCCTCACCCACTTGCACCCTGACCACAATGTCTTTAAACTATGGAGCTGGTGTTAGCTTGCTTCCTGAGTATGTACAGAAGGTGCCAATTCTGAGAACTTGTTGACACTTTATGAAATGTGTCTTCTGACCATACTTGCCTCTCCTGCCCCACCCCCTCCTTTGTGGTTTTGTTTTGTTTTGGTTTCGTTTGGTTTTTAAAGCTTGCTCTCCACCTGCACTGTTTGTCTTGGGCTGAAGAACTGTCTGCTTTCTGCTTCCTTGGCCCAGGCCAGAATAAATCCTTTACTTCAAAAAAGACCCGGAGTTTTATTTGGGATTTTGGAACAGCACCTTAACACCATGAGAGGTCAGGCTGGCTGGATGAAGCGTGGGGATGTCTAATGAACACTAGGGAAGTACTCGTGATTTTAGCCTAGGGGGAATAACTTGGTTCCTCAGTGACCTCATGAAAGAGCTGAAGCTATATGACATTTCTCAGCAAAAATTGTTCCTGAGTACAATTGAGTACATATTCCTGGATCTGGAGCTAACATGGCAGCAAACCATATGCCCCTCCATTCAGTCCTCTGTTGTCCTCCATGTCCCCAGCTCTGTGTGGCTGTTTGGAAGAGATTATATGTAGTTTTCTGATAAGAAGGAATAAAGGAAAGATTCTTTTTAGCTCTGCCCAGTTGAATTTGTCCTGATCACCCTTTAGCTGAGCTTGAGAACCTGGGATGGAGATGGTCAACTGCATTTCCTTGTTGTTCCCCTTCTGCCAATAGCATCTACCACCCTCTGGTTTTATAAGACCATTTGGAACCTCACTTACTTACCTCAAAGGTATAGAAAAAGGAGTGGAAGATGGCAAAAACTACAAACAGAATCTGAATTTGGAAATAATTAGTTAAGGACTTTTTGAGGTCATGATGTTAAGATGTGTGTTACCAACACATGTGTGCTGAGGACCTGCCAGAACCACATGGTGTACATGTGTGAAATATGAATGTGAAATCATAATCTATAGCTCACTGTGTACCTGCCATGTCTGAAATCTGGGCCCAGAGTCAAGTAGCATTTCAAAGTTATCTAAAGGTGTGTCAAATAGGTGAAATGAGCAGAGAGAGATAACTCCAAGAGCCTCTGGAATTGTCATGGGAAATGAGATTTTATTTGGGTATGAACAGAAGAAAACTCAGATAATATAGGAAAAAAATGGGTGAGGCACTTAGGGACCAAGAGTGAGCAAAAGAACAGAGACTAGGAACAGAAGGGATAGACTGTGACATAGGATGTTGAGTGACTTAACTGTCTAGTGAACCAGGTTCTAGCTACCTGGGTGCTAAATACCCTCTTTAGAGTCCTAGAGATTGATCTGGAAGAAGTCTTAAGGATTACAATGTGAGCCCTTTCTCTGGGAATGGGAGACTGGATATGCAATGCTTATTATCCCAGTCTCTAGGATTAGACTGCATGCCAGCCCCTGGCCCAGCACTTATAGGCTGTGAAACTGAGCGATTGCTTCCTCTCTATGGGCCTCCTACCTTCTTGGGGAAATTATTGACTGTTTGAAAAACATGGAAGTATTCAATAAGGTGACACATACCTTGTGTGGTGTGTCTGGTAATGGCTCAGTAAATGATGATTATTGCTCTTTATCATGAATTATTGCTCTTTATCATTAATTTACTGATAGAGCAATGGAGGCTTAGAGAATTCAAATAGCTTGCCAGGGTTATGTCACAGCCTGGGTCAGAACTAGGACCCAGGTCTCCTGAGGATTGATCAGACAGACATTCTATCTCTGAAAGGTGACAGAATCTGTAGTGATGACTAGAATTCTATGTTGTCTATGAGGTATGCTTTGGGCATCATCTTCCTCACCTGCAAAGTAGAGGCATGACTACTTACTCACAGAAACTGAGGATTAAATGAGGCAAGATGTAGGTGGGTGTATCAGTCAGTTTTTCATCACTGTGACCAAAATACCCAATAAGAACAACTTAGAGAAGAGTAAGTTTATTTTGGTTCATGGTTTCAGAGTTCTAGTGGATAGTGGGGTCTATTGGTCTGGATCCAAGGTGAAGCAGAACATCACCGTGGAAGGGCGTGGCAGGGGAGTGCTACTCCACGGATGGCTGGCCAGAAAGCAGAGAGAGTGAAGGGGGTAAAGGGTGGCAGGGAACAGGAACCCTTCCAGAGCATGTCCCCAGTGACCAGCCTTCTCCAGCCATGTTGCCTACCTACAGTTACCCCTCAATGTCCTTTCAAACTAGGATGGACAATATTAAGTCATAGCTGTCCAAATGTAATCATTTCACCTCTGAATATTCCTGCATTAACAAAGGAGCTTTTGGGGGACACCTCATATCCAAACCATCACAGTGAACTTGGCTGCCACATATACAGACAGGGCTGGGTACATGGCGATGTGTTAATCTGTCTTTGGACAAGTGTATTGGAATCATTCTGGCCTGTGAATCCCCTTTGAAGAGCCAAACAAACACCTATCTCCTGGAGACAACAGAGCTATCCTGGGACAGGACTCTGAAAGTTGCCACTTGTACTGTCAGAGCCTGCATGTCAACCAGAGCCAGTGAGGAGGGCAGAGAGGCCACTGCCTGCTGTGCAGCTGCTCCATGCTGCTCTGCAAGTGCCATAGTCACATCCAGATCTTCCTCCCTTCTTGTTTTTCACTGATTCTAGGGAAGGAGCCAAGTTGACTCTCATTATTGAGTGCCTTCTTTGTGCCAAGTTCTGAGCTTACTGACCTATCTTTGCACCCCAGCTGAAAGCATGAACTGGGGAGGTCCTAGACTCCTCAGGTCACTTGCCTGGGTCAGGTTGATTAATGACAATTATTTAATATCTAAAAAGTGTATTGTTTCAATGAATCCTCCTAATATCTAATGAAGTACAGCTTATTATTCAATGTCAGGCTCAAAGAGGTGAAAATGCTCAGGGTTGTGGAGTTAGGAGTCGGAGCTGGGTCTGAACTCAAGCTCGAGTTCACTCTGTTAGCTGTATGAGAAGGCTGGGTGAGCCAGGTGGCAAAGAGAAGTGAGGAGTGGAGCCTTTCTGTCCCTTTGATCTGGGCAACATCAAGGTTGAAGGATTACTTTCCGGAATGTGTCCAAGGCAACGACAGAAGAGAAAGGAAACTGGGTGGCAGATCTTGCTGCATAAACTCCTGGCAGCCTCTTTACTTCTCCAGACTGCAGCCAGGCCACTTGTCCTGCCTGGCTCTGCCCAGCCCAGGAGCTCTGAAATTAGGCAACTCTCCATTCTACTTCCTGGACTAGTGACCCTGGATGGGTCACTTAACTTCTATCTCGCTCTTACAGGAAAGAATTTTACCTGATGCCTGAGTGCAGTGAAGATTCACAGGCGTGAAGGTGTGTCTCCCACGCAGAAGGGGTTCAGGGAACATGAGCTTTCTCAGCTCCCTGGAAACATGCCAAACCATTCATCTTAAATCAAAGGATGCTGGCTGGCCTCTGAGCCAGGTCTTGCTGTATTATTCACCTTTGCCTCCCTCCTGAGTTTGGGCAAAAAACGCCTGATACATTCATTAGATACAATATTGACTCTGATACCAGAACACCTGGATTCAAATCTTATCTCCATCACTTGCTGCCTGTGTGATCTGGAGCAAATTACTTACATTTGCTGAGTCTTGTTCTCACTGTAAATGAGGGTAGTAATGGTGCCTATGGTTAGCACTGATCAAGTGTTTACTATGTGCCTGACATCTTGCCACTTGTTTTACATGGAATATACACAGATAGAAGAAAAGCCATCTATAAAACAAATGTTTATGCAGCAGTTTCTGTATTTCAGACTTAGCAGTGGATGCTGGGGACACTAGTGAGGAGCCAGCCCTGGTCACAGACTTCTGGAGGTCACACAGTCTAGAGAGGAAGACCCGCATATCAATAAATCAAGAGATAAATCTCACATTACAAAGCATAACAATTCTAAGGAAGAAATGAACATAGTTTGGTGATAGAGATAAACAGGACCTACTTTGTGAAGGTCAAGGAAGGGGGTGAAGTATGGAAAATTCTGCATACTGGGTTCCTGTCTTGGAAATTCATAATGTTCATTAGCATATTAAAGACCATGGAACATCATCAGTGAAGAAGCAAAGAAGCCCAGTTAATTTGTCTAACCTAGATTTTTCCAAATTGTTTTGACTACAGACTCTTTTCCCCTGCAGAAGACCTTTGAATCATCTTTTAAAAATCAGCGTACTACCAAACACATTTCAGAGACCTGAACTCGGCAAATAACTTGTCTGTAATTAGCTGTTTGTGGCAGCCTCAGGCAGGAATATTTCATTTGGTTATTCTTTAGACTAGAGTGACAATACTGCTAGTGAAAATGTGTTTCCAGGTGTCACATTCATCCTGCTTTTTTCAGGTTTATTGATTCCTTCTCTGTCTTTGAAAGTCTTTCTTGGTACATTTCTTCATGCCTCTTTGTTAGCAAGCTAGTTCTCACTCTGTCTTTTTGCAAAGGGTGAAAAAGATCCTTTTCAGGGGCAATGAATCCAGGTGAGTTTTGCAGCAGGCAGCACAGCTCGGAGACTTGACAGCGTTCCCCTAGAACCGGCCTGGGGCATCTGGACCCATGTGAGGAGAGCAAACGTCCTCTTTAGAATTCTGCAGTGACGATGAGACTGCCATGCCAGCTGGCAGCAATGTCCTGGGCATTCCCTGACTGGCACCAGAAAGTAAAGAAGGTTTATAAACCTCACTGTGACTCTGAAAAATAAATGAGACTAATCCATTGTCACAAAATATCAGGGTAGAGCTCAAAGAAGGAAAAGGATGACCTTGTGGGTACCAAAAAATGGCCTTGAGCACAAAATGTCCCTATTTCAAGCTTGAGACAGAGCCAGAAATTCTACCACTGGGAGGGCTTAATAAGATACACATATTTCCCCAAATGAAACTGTAGCTATATTATGAACTTGGGAGCCAGATAAACTTGCATTTGAATCCTGACTTTCCCCCCACACTAGCTCTGTGACCTTACTTATTTTCCCTAAGTCCCTGTTTTCTCATCCATAAAGCAAAGATATTGCCACAAATCTCATACGAGGATTATATGAGAAGGTGGCAGTAGTGCAATGGTAGCCACTTAGAAGGGTATTTTAGAATGTCATTTTGCTGCCCTTGATCTTGTGAGCCTCTCTGAGCTGTTAACACTGTAGTATGAGTTATTCATGACATTAATCCTGACAGAGTTGAGGGCAGGGTTGGGGAGGTGAGCAGCTATGGGAAATAGAAGAAAAGATTGGAAAATTATAGGAAGGTTCAGAAATGCCCGGAACATGAGTGTCCATTACTAGGCTGCAGATAATGAAGTGTAGGCGGCTTGTTGGTTGGTACACAAAGAAGTATTGAAATGCAGAGTATAAAAGGGGCCCCAGAGAAAACTTTGGCTCTCTGGCATCATCTCTCAGAGCAAGACATTGGGCTTGCAGTGCACAGTGAGAGCTGAGAACCAATTCTGTGGTTTGGGCAATAATTTTATGCTCTGCACCTCAGATGGCCACCTGCTCAAGAGAACATTTCCATCTTTCTCCTGAAGATGTCAGGAGCATTTGTCACAGAGAAATGCAAGCACAGGGTTTAAAATGGTCTCAAGAAACCTTGTCCTATTTGGTACGCAGTGTGTTGCAAGAAATCTGTTTTCTTAACTCTGTTTATTTCTGCTAGGGAAATACTACATATTAGGAAAAATAGTCCTGCATGTTACTACCTGGAAGAATGCACAATGAGAGGCTCTGCATTTGAATTCAAATACTAAGAAGCTAAGGGACATCACTTAGTCTTTATCTTTACTCTTTCTTCCTCTTGCCTTTTTGAAAATGGTAACGGTGCAGCAGCCATCTTAAGATGGGACCATGAAGCCAAGCACCAAGGAGGAAGAACAGTAGAAAGAAGCTGGGTCAACTCTGGGCTCATCCTACATTAGAAAAATGTCTCTATTTCACTATATGTGTATATAGTATAGATTGATACAAGATGTGTATTGGCTATACCAATGTCAGACTTCAGATTCCAGTTCTGTATGACTGTACAACTTACTTTTTTCTGAAGCTTTTATTTCTTGCTAACCACACAAATAATAATTGCATAAATTCAACATGCTATGCCAGAAGTCATGCTATCTACACTACATGCATCATATAGCAGTTAAGTCCCTGTAGTCTGGGGTTTAGTCTTTGCTTGTTTTCATGACTTTGATAGTCTTGAAGATGCAGAAATGCCCCAAATGAACTGGGTTCATCTGTTGTTTCTCACTACTAAACTGGTGGTGTAGGTTTTTTTTGAAAGATTACAGAAGTAAAGTTATATCACAATGGTGGTACCTGAAATCCA
The DNA here is from genome assembly GCA_004024805.1 of Geosciurus inauris. Taxonomy (NCBI): domain Eukaryota; kingdom Metazoa; phylum Chordata; class Mammalia; order Rodentia; family Sciuridae; genus Geosciurus; species Geosciurus inauris. The sequence continues at coordinate 37,927 of PVHX01012646.1, forward strand.
CATGACATTAACCTCCATCAGATGGTCAGCGTGGTGTTAGCCAGGCATTTTCACTGTAAAGTCACTATTCTTTTCCTTTATCTCTATTCTTTAAATATGAGTCACTAGCTCTAGCCCACCCTCAGGGGGCAGAGCATAAAATTAAACCTTAAGCACCATAAATGGTATCTTTCTAAATTGAATTTTTGAATTGATTTTTGCTGGTATTTAAAAATACAATTGATTTTTACACATTGACCTTTTATGTAGCAACCCTGCTAATTCACTTATTAATCCTTTCTGTAGATTATTCTGAAACTTCTACCTACAAAATCACATCTGCTGTGAACAACAATTGTATTTTTTCCTTTTCAGTTTTTAGACACTGATATTATTTCCCTGCCCAATGACACAGAGCAGAACTTCCAGTATAATGTAGAACTGATGCAGATAAGACAGGCATCATAGTCTCATTCTCAATCTTACAGGTACAATTTTAAACATGTTATCATTAAGTATATAAATATCCTTGGTGATATTTAGGAAGTCTCTTTCTAATTCTATTTTATTAAAAGTTCTTTTACTTTTTCTCTTTTATTTTTTTATTTTTTATTTTCTCTTTTATTGATTTATTTATTTTATCTCTTTACTGTTTGCTTCCTTTTATTTGGGGGTTTATTTCACTCATTCTCTTCTAGTATTTTGAGGTATTTTCTTGATGCTTAGCTGATTTCCTCTTCCTTCTCCTCCTCCTGCTCCTTATTTTTCTTCTTCTTTTTAACCTTGTATGTATTTCAGGCCATACCTGTATCTCTAAGCATACCTTTAGCTTCATCTTAAAATTCTGATGTTATGTTTCTTATTTTTAATTCAAATACTTTATAAATTCAATTACAACTTCCTTATTTATTCACAGTTTATGTGGAACCATGTCTTTTAATTTCAAAATGTATGAAGATTTTCTAGAACACACATCCACACACCCACACTTAGCATCTTCCCTACATTTTCCAGTTGTTCTCAGGGGGAATGTTGGTCTGAAATATTTAATATCCCATTGCGAAAAGCAGAAACCCCCTGTTCTACTCAATAGTCCATAAAGGCCTGCTTCCCCAAGAAGATTTCTCCCATCTCTTGTGTTAATCAGCTTTCCACCACAACAAATACCAGAGATAATCAACTTATAAAGGTAAAATGTTCATTTTGGCTCACAGTTTGAGCTTCTAGTCCATAATCAGTTGGCCCCACAATCAAGCTTTTAGGTCGGTGGTGAGGCAGCACATCGTGGCAGAGCATTAAAGAAGCAAAGCCACTCACTTCCTGGCAGGGAAGTGAAGAGAGGAGGAGGAAAGTAGTGGAGTCCCATGACTTTTGTCAAGGTCACATCCTCAATACCCTAAAGACCTCCCACGAAGCCCTGCATCCTAAAGATTCCACCACCTCCCCATAGTACCACTCTGAGGAGCAAGTCTTTGCTACATGTCTTTTGGGGGACACCTGGGATCCAAGTTGCCACACCACTCCATTCTTTTCTTGTGGTGTACTTACCTGGCTCCACACAGCTCAATTGGTTCCCATATTTCTGACAAAGGGAAGGTCATGCTCTTGTTTCCTTTCTGCTTGTGCCTGGGCTCCTTTCCATCTCTCCTTACACCAGACACATCTTGTTTCCGTTCATCCTTGTTTCATCTCACACATAGAAGGATTCATAGGTGTATTCCTACACCTGGCTGACAGAGGTGTCTGCCACTGATCATACCCCTTGCACATATATGAGCCATCATCTGGCAGAGGTGATGCATGTCCTGCCTGTGACTCTGAAGACTGTTTGCCCCACCAGGCACATGGCTGTCACTCAGAGTAGGAGTGCTGTTTCCCACCTGGGCTCTCTCTTCATATCTGGTTCTGTGGCTTTGTGGTCTGTGGTCAAATGACTTGACCACAGGAACAAGATGAGTCTGAATTAAGCCCTGGGCTTTCTGGGGCTCAGATGAGGAACCCTGAGGAGACTGTCAGTTCAGTATCTATCACAATTGTTTAGAGAAAAAAAAATCAGGGTATTTGGGAGTGATTTAATTACACAGATTGCAATGACTGTCTTTGTTATTGATTTTATATATTCAAGGAGTCTTTAAAGTGATTATGCTTGGAATGGGCAACCCCCACAACATTGATTTCTATGAAGTTAATGGTATCTGGAGAGGGGCCAGTCCTGTTGGGCAGAATGCATTTGGAAATGAAGTGACAGACCTTTCTAATAAGGCTCTCAGAGGAGGATATTGAACGTGGAGGGAGCAAGGGGCTGTCTCAAGGCACACTGCTTTGAACACAGCCAGAGTGACCCAGTTGTGCTCCCCCTTCCTCTTGTGCACAGCAAGTCCTGCCCTTAGGACTGGACAACTTGTCCCTCTCCCAATCTCTACCCTGAGGATTCTGGAAACTAGGATAAGAGAGAGGGGCACCAGAACATTTTAATATAAACAGAAATCACTTAGTTCTAACAATGTTTACATTTACATTGTAACAATGTTTACATTTAACAATGTTTACAGTTACATAAAAATGAATAGTTACATTAATAAGAAAGGTTAACAGTGACTGTCTTCTGCTAGATAGTGCATGGGTAATAATCTATAAGTATGTATTCAGAAATATGGTGGTTTAGCAAAACATACTTTGCTATATTCTCTGCTCTATGTTCCCACTTCTGAAAAGATACCCTAGGAAAGCAATTACAAGCTTTCACATTATAATTACAATTATAATGTGTCTATGTACATACACACACCTACACACACACATATATATGTATATATATATGACTAATAGTGAATAAGCTGCATTCTAAAATATATATAGTAATGAGCACAGGTAGGATCAAATAAATGTTGATATATTTATAACACGGGATATTGTTCACACTTCAAAAAAATACAAAAGAGGGGCTGGGGTTATGGTGTAGTGGTAGCATGCTCTCCTAGCACACTGGAGGCACTGGGTTCGATCCTCAGCACCACATAAAAATAAAATAAAGATATTGCGTCCACCTACAACTAAAAAATAAATATTTAAAAAAAATACAAAAGAGTTTTAATGGTTTTTGGGAAAATAGAGTATATATTGTGAAAAGAGAACTACAAGTTACAAACTTTATTCATAATATAATTTTTAATCTATAAAATATACATTAAATATTCTCAATGGTTAACACCGGATGGCAGAATTCTGGGTGACTTCTGTCCCATGCTTTTACTTTTCTGTTTTAAGATTTTTTAGTGAACATGGATATGAAACACACATTGAAAAATTCATATAAGAAGGAACTTTGGACTTTGGGGATTAGAACTTTGCTTACTTAAAACTCTGAGGAAAATAACTGAGGCTTAAGTGTTGAATCTTCATTCATCTAGTTTTCTCTCCTAATTCAAGATTAAATGCCTATACAACTATTGAACTCATAGCTAGAACAACTTCACTAGTTATTTGGAAGTCATGTTAAATGTGCATGCAGAGGCACATAATGAAAATGAACCAGAGGGTCTGAGGTCGGATGGTCATTCCATTATCAGATGATGATACTCCACTATATGCATTAATCGGCCTCTGTACTTTTTTAAAGCACCTTCCCTTGCATTGACATTGGAGAGAGTTCACACTTGCTTATTCAAAGACCATGTTCTAATTTGACTCATTTACATTTGAGGGACAAGTATTTAAAAATCCCTGTGGATTTTTGATTATTGCTATATTTCTTGCAGAGCCATCAAAACTACACAACTATCAGAGGGACATTCTGTGTGTACAGCATGCCCTAGAGCACTGAATGCAAAGCATCTCAGGAAGTTGTTCTTCAGACAGAACATTCTGGAGGGACCCTCTGGAGTAGCATTTTGGATTCTACACACATCCCTGCTCTACCTGACTTCACACTTCTCTCCTGCCTCCAACACTCATAATTCAGTTGGATTTAATTATTTATATTAACCAGAAATTGGAATAAGGGTCAATACAGAGATCATAGGGAGAAGAAGTGGTTTAAAATGCAGGGAAATTTGATGGAATTGTTCAAATCAGACTGTATAATACTTAAAATATGAACTGTCTTTTACCTCCTTAATAGAAGCCTACTGATTCTGCTATTGTGAGAAATGTTGATTATCCCAATTGTGTATTACTAATGTCATATTGTAATGTGCCAAGTTTGAATAGGAACAATAGACCAAAAGAGAGCTAGCAGTCTGTTCGGTTAAATTGTTTAAGTGATTACTCATTTCGAGTAGTATAGATAAGGATTTATTCAAAGATGAATTTTCCCTACACAAAGGAAAAAAGTAGGTTTTATTTGTTTTTTGGGTTTTTTTTGGTATTTTTTTAAAAGACAGTATGTTAATCAGGTAAATCTAATCTAGCTGCAGTAAAATAAGCACTCCTAAGTCTCAGAATTACAATAACAGGCCTTATATAAGTGAGGCTTAGTTTGATATAGACTGAGGATTTTGCTGAATGACCCTCCTCTGATCAGTGACTCAGGGGTCGAGGCCACTTCCCTCATGCTAGTCCACCATCTTGGAATCTTTTGCTTCTGGCGATGCCCATGAGAGACAGAGAAAGAGCAAAAAGAAAGCATTTCCTTTGTTAACTGCCTAGGACCAGAAGAAACAAATCCATTAGTCAAGAATTAGTCACACGAACCACATATAGGTACATAGGTGATGGATATTTGGTGAGACTTAATAGCATCTGCTACAGGCACTAAGTAAAATATTACATTCTAGCTGGAAGAGCTTGTTTCCATCAGACAGCTCATGAATCTTGTGTGGCAGCCTAGTGCCTGGTGGGTTCTTATGTGAGTCCTCCAAGGCATCAAGGAGGAACAATCTGTCTATAAGGTCAGACATCAAACTAGGCTATGCTTCCAACCATCACCTGCATGGATCATAGTTTCCTTAAATGAAAACATGCATTCATACATTACTCCAAGATATGTGTTCTGTCACTCTAGTTTTCTTGAGAATTAAGACCTCCAGCTCTGGGCTTTTATTCACTCTATTACTTTCTCCCATAATGACCTCTGTACTCTAACTCCAACCAATAATTTCAAATTATTACTTGCTTTAGACACATTTCAAGTGGTGACACTTTTATGAGGTATTTCCTGGTCCTATAAACTAAATATTCATTAATTTAGCAGACATATAGTAAGCACCTCTTAAATGAAAAACACTGTCTTAGTCTTTGAATACATAGCAGCAAACAAAACATATGTTGTCTGACCTTGTGGTGTGTACTCCCTAGTTGTGGGTCTGGACCATAGAGTAGGTGGCTTCCCCAAAAGAAGGACAAGGGAAGTGACTTTCCCTATTCACACAGGAAGAAGGAAGAAGGTTGTCTATGCCTCAATTACTGCACTTTCTACTCTAGCAAGCTACCTCTTTCAAGCTATTATCTAAGGCTGCTATTCTTTGAGCATTCAGTTACATCCAGAGCCATCAAATGTAGGAAAATCCCCTAAGTTATTCTGTCTATACTAGCAAACAAAAACTTAACTTTTAAAAATAATCAGTCATGGTAATGGCTATGAGAAAAATAAAATAGCACCATTATAAAGGGAGGTCAACTAGTTCGGGCAAAGGTCTTTGAAGAAGGTAAGATGTGAGCTAATATTTGAACACTGAAATGTGTGTTTGTTCTTTCTTTTGGGTCCCACAGGAATGTGTTTGTATCACTTAAAAAAACACTTGTCAAAATATATGAGGTGTTTATTTTGTTTCTACCTCCTGGTCCAATCTGTTAGTATGAATATTTTAAAGGACAAAAACTGTGTCATATGTGTGTCTTACAATGAAGTTTCAAATTTTAATTGCAACATTTAATTAAGTAGTTAATGCCTAACATGATGCCTGACCCTTAGTAGTTACCTAATAAATGTACAGACATGACAGCAGGATTTAAGAGAATTGGATTGACTAGACAACATTGGAAGTAACCCGTGGTGTTAAAATAAGTATCCTTATGTCCCCTTAACAGTGAGACAATCTCTCCATGGCATTTCTAGAGTCAAACATGTTGAATCATCTTCATTTCTTCCATATGTCACTCTAAACACATAGCTAACTCAAAGGGTTTTCTTGGCATCCATGCGCATTTCCTCATGTAATTTACTGGCTAGGACTCATGCTTAGAAAAATGAGATGAAATATATTTTCCTGTAAAACATGGCATCTTGTCAAAGACTGAATATGGAGCGGGCTGGACTGCACTAGCTATTAATCTGAGTGTAAAAGGCTATAGTGGACTTAATACTGTTGTCAATATAAGGAAAATGCTACAATGCTATAATTATTATTATTTTGTGCCTAAACAGAGTCCTTGGCATATTTTATTTCATTAAACATCTAAGTGATCTTATGAGATTCTATGGTTCTTCCATTTTATATGTGAAGAACTGAGCTTTCAGAAAGTTAAGAAAATTATCAAGATTACAGAGATGATAAGTGGTAGAGACATATTTGGGATGGCAATCTGACTCCAGAGTCCATGTCCAACATCACTATTCTAAGAGAGACAAATCTTCCTCAACTGGCACACAATTCATAGCATCACTTTTCTAGGGAAGGAGGTACATAATTTTCTGTCTGCTCTGTGCTTTAGCACTTATAAAGTAGTCTCATATTTATGATCATTCTTGAAATTTTTCAATACCCTAGAAGGCACAGGGCAGGGTAAAGTGTCACCTTCTTGGGCATCTTCTCAGGTCATACTTGTTTCTCTAAGAATTGTCCCTCACTCAGTTTTGGGCCACTGAGCTCATGCTTATACTGTATGATTTTCTCCTTTGGCCAACTCTTGCTGATGGGACCATAGATGAGCATTTGCTTCCTTAAGCTTAGTCAATTATAATCTCTCCCCTGGGCATTTGGAGTTGGCATGCTGGGTACTAATCAGTTGATCGATGGTGCAAGACCCATGAGGATATGGAGGTCCAAAGTCCAAATGACTGTTTCCTTCCATGTTCATGGAAAGGCAAAGAATGCATATATTATGGAAATTAAAATAAACAGACATACAAAGAAACAGACAAGAATCCAAGGTTTGGAGTGATAGAGTTGCTGTCTTTCATACAATGTCTTTGTGAGGCCACTTTGCATTTTTCCCCCTTGGTTTCCATGAGATAGTCTCCTCTCTTCCAATAAATACCTTTGTTCCATTCTTAGACTACTTAGTATGAATATGAATTATAACTCAATGAGTCCAAGCATGGTGTAGGGTCATTTCCCCAAGTGGAGGATCAGGGGAGTGAGTGACTTTCCCTATCTTCACAGGTATAAAGGCTGGAATGAGGTTATCTACCTTTGCTTTCACTGCATTTTCTACCTTAGTAAGCTCTCTCTCTAGACTTTGCAAATCTGTTGCTCACTTGAATCTCAAACCTTCAAATATAGGAAAAACCCATAAAATGTTCTGACACAGTCACACATTTGCCCTCTCTTAACTTGACACAAATTCTCTTGTCTAAGGCAGCATCTAAATTTTCTAGGTTTCCCTTCCCAATGTGATTCTGAGTTACAGCAAATGAAATTTGCAATGTAGGAGCAAAACAGAAGCCATACTCTTCCAGGTTGGAACAGCTAAGCCCAGCAATGGCCCAATGTAGAATCATCTGGTGAGCCTCAACCAGTGCTTGCTTTCTTCCTGTTGCCCATGCAGATCAACTAGCTCTGCCAACCCACAAAAGCCTCATAACCTCTACCAGTTACCTGGCCACAGGCTGCAGATTAGCAAATTCCAAAGACAGAGGTACTTCTATGAAGGTAGGAATTTTCTAGACCTCTCCAGGAACTCTCCATTTGTAATTCCATATTGGTAGCCAACTGCACGTAGCTTCTCACAGTTTTCTGCAAATTCCAAGTTGACTAACCTCCCCAAAGAATCAGGTGGATGGAACTAGTGACTTTCTGATTCTTCAAATCTCATTTCAAGATCTTTGCTTTCCCGTATCAACATTTGTGTAAGTAATGATTCATCTAGTAAATCCCTTATTCTCTCATACTTCTAGTGGCTCTGCTTTTATGACTTAAATGTAGAGTGGAAATGATAATAAATAGTGAAGACCATGTGTTACCCATTTTGTGCTGCTAAAACAAAACACCTGAGGTAGGGTAATTTACAATAAATAGAAACTTACTGGCTCACAGTTCTGGAGGCTGGGAAGTCCAAGATCAAGGAGCCAACATCCGGCAAGGGCCCCTTGCTGTGTCATCACATGGTGAAAAGTACAAAGGCAAAGAACACAAAAAAGCAAGTCTACTTCTGTGATCCCCTTTTATAATGTTACTCCCTTCATGAGGATGTAGCTTTTTTGACTGAAATACTTCCCATTAGGCTCCACTTCCCAAAACTCTCACATTGGGGATTAAGTTTACAATACATGAATTCTAGGGTACATATTAAAATCATAGCAGATTACTACTCCATTAATATAGCTGATCCTTATTATGTTTTGGCTTCATGCCAAGGACTCTGTTTATTTCTTGGTAGTTTCCCAGATTCGCTCTTACATTGGGCCACTTCTAGGTTAGGATGGCCATTCTTTTAGCAAAGTAAGGAGCTGTTTTTGTCAACAGCAATTTATCACTAAGAATACCAGCAAAGTGACTTTACCAAACACACAGAACTTCGGCACTGAAGTCCTGACTGCTTAATTTCTCTCCATAGTGCTCTAGTCTCTCCCAAGGAATATTTTCATGAGCCGTTAATGCCTTAACTCACATAGTGATATTCATTTGCTACCTGAAAGGTGCTGGCAAGTGTCCTTACAAGATTAGTCATATTCTTGCCGAACAAGGATTTGTTATGTCAGAGAGCCCCCATGTCAAAATGCATGTAAGTTTACAATTTTGCTTCACATTAAAAAAGGGTCTTTACCCCTTTGATAATTGCTTGTTAGATCCACAAGCTGTGTAATTGATATTTTATGAAAAAAAAAAAAAAGGCTTGCAGAAGGCAGTGTAGTCCTTGCATGAAGATGTGCACAAATGTCTCCATTCAAGGATGATGAAACTATTGATGCCATAATGACTGATTAGCTGTGATTGACTTAATGAACATCCCATGTGTCAAGAAGTTGATACTGTCATGTGTGGGATTGTGCATCACCACAGGGCTGGAATCTAGGAAGCCACCCCTTATCCACTGCAATTAGTTACATCATGCGAACCAACAGGTTTTCAAAGCCTTGCCTAAAACATTGTCAATTCCTAAATGCTGTATCCATTTGTACATTCCACTTGAGAAACTACAGAGCCTGCCTATAAGAAGACCTAATCGTCATTTTACCTCATACAACAGAGGGAGGTGGGGCCCAGACCTGGGGCATTCATAGGGAGCCTCATATGGTTATAGGCATAAGAGGTACCAGTGATTTTGAAAGCAGGGATTCCACAACCAGAATCCTTCTTGGAGAATAGTGTAATGAAGGAACCTCTCCTCCTTCAAATGAAATCATAATACTATTTCTTGATCACCATAAGCTTATAGGCCAAGATCAGCTCTTTACCTTACACAGAAAGAATAATAAAAGGCTTATGAATGAATGGCAAATAAAAAAGTTTATTAGAATACACATGTGAGACAATTAATGTCATTCTCTAAGTAGGAAACAAATTGGATCACATTAGAGAAATATACAGAATTTCAAGGGATTTGAGTGCCTATAAAATGTGTTTTGTAGAGTAAGCAAGTCTATCCATTTGTACTCACTGAAAATGACATTTGAGATTTACATCATCCAGAGACATAGGCGGATAATGGCTTGAGGGTGCAATGCAGTCTCTTGCCTAGCTTCCCAATTCCCATCATGTACTGCCTGAGCAAGAGGCATGTTTTCAAGTCAAGGGTTATGGGTTTGACAGATAGCAGCATGACTTTTCTCAAATCTTTGTATGGATAGAGATGCATGTTTAAAAAACAACTCCTTGAGAAGAGATGGGAGATATATGGTCACAAGAACCACCAATCCAGAATATAGGTCTTGCCTCAATGTCCTTTCCTGTAAGAGAGTTCACGTAGTCTACTGCTTCCATCTTCCTTACAGCAGTGTTTTCTACAAGCATAGATGGTTGAAATGAAGATTGGCAATAACACAGTGGTGGTGGTGAGTGAGAAGTGCTTACTATGTTCTAGGCCCCCTTTTTAAAATTTAATATTCATGCAGTAATATCCATGTTGATTTTACAGATGAAAAAATTGGGTCTTAGGGAGTTTCAACCCCTTGCTAAGATTAATTAGAGCTTACTTTGCTTACTTGGTTGTTCCTTTGCATTCTGAGGAAGGTACGCTTATTTTCTCCTATTGTTCTAATTTTCTAATTGAGAATCAATTATTTATACAAAAGTCTTACAGAATACCTATTTTATATCTCCTTCATGATTCATAAGAAGAATGAATTGAAGTTTGTTGAGTTTCATTCCAGTTTTCTTTTCAATATAATTTAAATTACTTCCTTAGGCTATGCTGATCAATTGCATAGTAGAGAAAAGATGTTTTCAAAACCATAAAGTTTAACATAGCATTATTTATAACAGAAGCATACATATAAAGCTATTTGAGTGTTTAAGCACTCCTATATTCCTAAAATCTAAATTATCCAAACAACATGATTAAGAAGAAAAACAAGCCTGCAATTAAAGTGAATTTTGGAATGACACGTATGGATTTTGTGGCGAGCTGCAGGCTATGTCAGGAAAAAGTCATTTTCTGGTTTCTCTCTAAATGATGCTGTTTGGGAATTCTTCCCAGGGTAGTTAGAGATGGATGCAGACTATCAGTTCTTAGTCTGCTTCTCTTTGCCAACCCTGCGATCAGCCGGCTATATCTGCTCCCCAGTAGAGAGCAGATCTGAGCAGGAGCTGGGAAATTTTGTCAGCCCATCTCAGAATCTTTCCTCCTGGGCTGAACAGAGCTTGGGGACAATGCCAGCCCTTGGTGATATGACTTGCTGTTTTAAAAGACAAAGCACACAAAAGGGGGGGACGCGGTGATGCAATGCCAAAGGGGATTTTCAGAGCTGAGGGACCCACAGAATTTGGCCAGCCATCTGATCCACAATCTAAACATCAAGGTCATCCCCTTATCTGACACAGTCTTTGGGCTATTCAGAAAAGTGACAGGACTCAGGGGCCTTCTCAGCTTTGGACTGGTTGCGATAGTCCAAATATGACACAACTGAACTCTAGGAAACTGTGCAATTATAGAGTTGCTGGGACACATGCAGGATAACAGTAAGGCCACTTTTCTGGTATCATTTCAACCTAGGTCCTGGGGACAAGATGAAATTCGATGAATGCTGAAGGGCCTAGCTTTGAGAATGAGCAGCTCTTGGGTCTTTCTTCCTGGCTTTGCAATGCTATTTCTGGGTCCTGTAATTCCCTTCGATTTTTAGGCAGCCCACTCAGTTCACTACTCACCTCTTTCTGAATTCCCAACATCCCGTCCCAGGGGGAGTGAGCAAAGTAAAGAGCACAGTGTCAGGCCTGGGGGGGGAGGGGACACCCACTCAGTGGATTGTTGGACAATTGTACAGCATGTCTAGGTTTTAGCCATTTTTCATTTCACAGGTGTCTATTATCAGATTAATTTCACTATGCCATCTTTATTTCAGTGAGATTCTGTGAGTTAAACTGTGTATTTACAAAACAAATGGTTTTCATGCTAATTTCTCCCCCAAGGCTCCTAAGACAATGTATAAGTCAATATTTGCTCAACTGCAAGGTACAAGAATAATGATATTTATGCAAACCACATCAATTTCATTCTGCCTCTTTCCTGTTGCCAAGATGCATGTTCTTATAAACATACCTAAAGAAGTTTTGGCAAATGTCTTTCCTTTCTTCTTTGATCACCTGGTATTTATCAGATTACATATAACGAAGCATTCAGTTGGCTTTCAATTAGCCAGAAAGAGAAAACAGGCATAATAAAGTCGAAGGGCCAAAGAGTTTCTTTTCTTTTCTTTTCTTTTTTTTCTTTTCCTTCCTTCCTTCCTTCCTTCCTTCCCTTTTTTCTCTTTCTTACTTCCTTGCTTTCCTGCTTTTCTTTCTTTCTTTATTTTGCCAAAGACATTTTCTTAAAGGCTCCTTGCACACAGTGGAAGTATGAGAGGCTGTTAGAGAGAGGTTATCGTCAATGTGATACAGTTGCAAAGACCTGGATTTTAGTTTTTTCTCTGGCCCTAACTGCTCTGTGACGGGCAGACTTCCTGACCTCTCTCAAGTTTGGAGTTTTCAGCAATAAAGGTCATAGTGCCTAGGTCATAGGGTTAGCACAAGGATTATATGAATTTATACCAGATAGTGCTGGGCACTAAGCTCGAGACATATTAAGTAATCATCACAATGTAGCTTTTATGAATACTGAGGGCTTTGGCTAGCCAGTCTCATAGATTATTATTGACTGAGACTCTGACATTGGGACTCGTGGGAATCCATATTTGAATTTACAATTGCAAGAAATTAAATATCAGCTTTCTACAAGGCTTTGACTGGTTCACAGAAGTCACAGCACAATCAGTTATTTTCACACCGAAAATTGTGTCATAAATAACATTTTTGTCATTATACCTTTTCTTAGCAATTCTCGGCCTCCCCCTCCCCACTGCATCCCCCTACCTACCCCTGGGCTGGGGATTAAATCCAAAGATGCTTTACCACCGAGCTGTCTCTGCAGCCCTTTTTATTTTTTTATTTTGAGTCAGGGTCTTGCTAAGTTGCTAAGGCTGGTCTCAAACTTGTGATCCTCCTGCCTTATCCTCTGAATACCTGGGATTCAGGCATGCACCACTGTGCCTGGATCCTCAGCCAGTGCTTAACTCCTAATCCCACTATGTGGAATGGGCCATCAATAATATTATTCTGATATGTTTTTCCAGTCGGTTTCTTCCCCACCCATTCTCTACTTTATACACATCCACCAAATGCATTACATAAAATCAATGGGATAATGGCATGCATAATATTTTATAACTCATTTGCCCCCTAAATGACATATTGTGAATACTTTTTACATCAGTTAAGATTATTCTATGCAATTAATAGCTATATGGTGTCAAAGTTGACTTCATTAATTGTTTGAAATTTATTTACACTTCTTAAATATACTAAATGACATTTTAATTAAGTTCTTAAAATGTGTAACTGTGTGTACAGTTATAAAAACTTCCAGACACGGAAGTTTTGAGTGAAAGGACACTCACATTGTTTAGAACTTTTGTTACATTCTGCCAAGGTGCCATCAGAAATTCTAGATCAGTTTATGTTTCTGCCAGAAGAATTCTGGTTTCACCTCACCGTTGCCAACTGAGGTGTTTTCATTTAAAAATATGTGCCAATTCGAAAGAGGAAAATAGCATCTCAATCTTCTTTTGATTTACATATCTTTGAACATTTTCACACTTATATTGGCTTTTGCTCTTTAGCAAACTGCCTTTTCTAAATTTTTACTGATTAGAAAACTGATGAGCTGTGGAATGAAGATGGGAATGTAATTCCTCTTAAAATATTTTGTTGGCTTTTGGAATCCAGTGTAAAATAAATGCAGCACAAGGATGTGCCATTGTTTCTTCACAGTAGAAACCACATGTGGTGGAACACATTAAGCCTGAGAGATGCTGGATATGCTGCAGCTATCTCAGATCAGAACAAGGTTTTCTAATAGTAAATGTGATAACCATTAAGGATCTTAGCCCCTACATAGCTATCATCAGATGATAAAAGGAAAACCTTTCCATCTTAAAACAGGAAGCTTTATATAAGCTTCCTATATTTTCCTCTAAATACTTCTTATGAATACTCTCTGGACTAGTTTTGAGAATTTTTCAGGGAATTTGGAGAGACATTTCTATAAGTCATAGAATGTCAAGGTGTAATATTCATAGAAAGAAACTTGGAAGGCCAATCTTAGATCATTTCTATTAATGTTTTATAGAAAGGCCTTGAATGAATGGCACCACAGTGATTTCACATTTAACTTGCTCTTAGGCTTAACATTCAAAATAAAAACCCCAGAAGGAAAACCCTTCTATAAAGCAATGTGCCCAGACGGTTAGGTAGGGCCCGTCCAAGTACAGGACTCATTCAAGTGTATATATTAAACCCTCTGAGCTAAAACAACTTAAAGTGACAGTTCTTAATATTTGAGCAAGAGTGTGTTTATAGAAGCACATGAGAAAACTTATGACCAGAGAGTAACAATCCCACAACTTTGTGGATCAGGAGCTAAGGACTGCAAATCTGGATGCTTAGAGTGAGAAGATTGTCCCACAGCTTTCTGTGACAAAATACCTGAGAATATCAAATTAAAAGGAGGAACGGTTTATTTTGACTCTTGGTTTCAGAGGTTTTGGTCCATGGCTGGTTGGCTTCATTGCTTTTGGATCAAGAAGAACATCATGGAGGAGTGGATGTGGCAGAGGAGCAGCTCACCTAGTGTAGGCCAGGAAGCTAAGAGCCTGAGTTCCCAACACCCCTTCAAGGACTTGTCCCTGCTGACCTAATTTCCTTTCATTAAGCCCTGCCTCAAAAAGTTTCTCCTAGTTCCAATACTGCCACAGGCTGCTGACCAAGCTTTTAATGATGGGACTTTGGGGAACACTCCAGATCCAAACTATAATGCAGAATCTGAGAAATGTGATTGCAATTTAATTTGCTTCCTCTTCTGAGGGACCAAGTGAAATACTCGTGCTCTTCACCCAGGTGAAGCAGACCCAGTGCTCTTACACACAGAGATACAGACATAAATATGCCACAAACACTGGTCCTCAACTTCTATGGCTCATCTTTCATGCCAACTTTCACCTTATGCACATTTCCTTTAAGAGGTATATAGAACATAGATACAGTACATTCTCTGGCTCTGTTTCTCAGCCATATATCATGAATGTACACCTCTTCTCCTACTTTACAGAGCAACACAGTGATGAGATTGACAGCTTATGCTTCAGAGCATGACATATAAGTTTTGGCCTCTGCTACTTCCCCAATCCTGTGACCTTGAAAGAGTTACCTAAAAATGAGAAGATACTAGTTTACTTCTCAGTGAGCATCAAAATAATATCACTTTATCAAGGTAGCAATGTGGATTAAATAAAATAAAATATGCAAAGAATTTAGCAAGGTGCCACAGAATAAAAATATTGTAGTTAGAAGCTCTCATTATTAAGGTTGTTACTGAAACTCTTCTGTATTTGTTAGGTTTATGTCAGTGTGACCAAAACACCTGACAAGAACAACTTAGAGGGGAAAAAGTTTATTTTGGCTTATGATATCAGAGGTTGGCCCATGGTCGGCCAACTGCATAGCTCTGAACCTGAGATGAAGCAAAGCATCATGACAGAAGGGCATTGGCAGAGCAAAACTTAGTTCATGACATCTGGGAAGCAGGGTGAGTGGCAGGGGGAAAGGGCTGCAGAGAAGATAAATCCCCTGCATGCCCCCAATGACCCACCTCTCCAGTGATTCCCCACCTGACTGCAGTGACCACCCAGTACAATAGTCCTTTCAAATTATTAATCCATCAAATACATGAATCCAATGACTAGATTTCAGTTCTTATAATTTAATCATCTGAAATCTGAACATTCCTGCATTAAAGCAGGAGCTTTTTGGGGACACTTCATATCCAAATCATGACATCTAAATACAGAGATTTTGCAGTTCCCAGGAATTGGTACTGCAATACTAGTCTGCACTTTCCTTGGAAAATGAAGTAAGAATAGTAGAAATTTGTATTATTTAATGAGAAAACAAAATTGCTAGACATCCCTATAGATTTTTTTTCCCTTAAGTTTCTTTTTGTTGCTGCTGGTTGTTTCTCAGAATAAATGTGTATACCTATTTAATTTTCCACTTAAAAACAATGCAAAGCCACTTTATTTCATTTTAGGAACTGAACAAGGGAGAGAAAATCCACTAAGGAAATGATGATGATCCTCCGGCTCTTTAAAGGAAGGAGCCAGAGTCCTCCCCAAGCTCAGCATGCTATGCTAGAATTCTATTCTATTCTGGCAGCTTAGAGATGAAGCAGTCTCTTCTTCACTCAGAAAAAATGAAGCAGTTTCTTCTTCACTCCTAGAGTAGTATAGTTATTATAGTATAGTTATTATATATTATATATTATAGTATATTATATATAGTTATAGTAGTATAGTTATTAACTATAGAGTAGTATGGTTATTATAGTATTAGTTATTATTTCCTTCTTTGAAAAGGGAAAGGAAAAAGTTTTTTTTAAATGTATATATTTTTAAATTTTTTTTCTATTTTTTTCATTGTAATTCTAAAAAAACTTTATTATAGGAAATGCTGGAAAATATCCCTAAAATACTGCATAAAAGTTAAAATCTCTGTAATCACAGCACCTGTGACAAAGGTCATTGCTAATATAGTGGCATACATCCTTCCTAATTTTTACATATATTTGAAAAAGATGAGATATCTGTTTAATACAACATGAATAAATATTCATATATATTTACACAAAATATGTAAAATTTTGATGGTTTCATAGTTCATCTCCCTTGAAATGCTCTCCTTAGTTATTCAACCAATGCCTTTTTTGAATATGTGCCTTATTTCTGATAATTTTACTGTTATAAACTACTAAGTGATAAACAGCCTTCTAAGTGCAACTATGAGCCCATACAAATTTTTTCCCTCAGGAAGAAGCTGAATTATGGATTAATGCGTCTATATAGTTCTAAGGCTTTTGGCAAGTTTTGCCTGGAAAGTTTGTATCAATTTATATTCCCCAATAGCATATTAGATTTACTTTAGTCATAGAAGATAAGTCTTGGATAGTTTAAGCCAACTGTAGAATTTCACATTCCTTACCAGTGACTAGGATTAGCCACTAGGTACCTGATAAGATGTGGCCAAATAGTCAGAAGGGAAGTCTCCCTGAGAGCATCTTGGAAATGGGTTCCTTTGTGCCTAAATGATGCAGAAGAGAAAATACACTCTCCCTTTCCTTTCCATTATTTCAGTTGTTAAAGTGGAAGGGAAATCTGGAATGAGAGTAACCATGGGGGCAGGAATAGAGGACAAAAACCAGTATGCAGAGACTGTCAGAGGGAAAGTATGAGTCCTTGAGAGCAGGTTAAGTCACAGATTAACTGTCAGGGACCAACTCCAGAGAAGACTCTTGTGCACAGTAATAAATGTGGATATTTACTTAGCTATATTGCGTTAAGCTTTCTGTAATTTGTAATGAAAAAAAAACTGCTGAAGTTTGGATATTGGATGTTCCCCAAAGGTTCATGCATTAAAAGTTTGGTCCTTAAAGTGATGCTATTGTGTTCCCACTAGGGGTTTAGGGGTGTGCTTTGGAAGGGCATTGTGGGACCCCTGTCTTCTTCTTTGCTTCCTGACCATGAGGTGAGCTGTTTGCTTGACCATAACTCCCCCAATGACATGCTGCCTCTTAAAAGACCCATAGCAAAAGGCTCTCACCTGGTCTTTAGAATTGTAAAACCATGACCCAGTTTAAACCTTTTGTCTTTATAGATTGATGATTGCAGATATTTCATGATATTAATAGGAAACTGACTTATACAATGTCCAGTCTGGTAATAGGCAAAAATGGATACATAAAGATTTTCATTTTCTTGATTACAGTGAACTCAAGCTTTAAAGAAAAAAGAAAAAACTTGGCCACTATGTTGCTTCTGCCTTTTAAGTCTGTTCCCATTTTTCTACAAGGTATTGTTTTCACATTCACTTATGAAAACGTCTGTATATTTAAAATATTAACCGTCTGTTGAAAATACTACAAATGATTCTTACTTCCAAACTTTCAAATACTTGAAGTTTTACAATTTTTCTTTACTTACATATAAATCTCTTAATCTCTTTTCCTCATATCTTTTTTTACTTTTAATAAATAGATAAATCCAAATCCTAACACTAAAAGGATAAAGCTTCCATCATTGATTTATAGTGTCTTTATGTTAACATCATACCTGAACCTATTTTGGAGTTTTCTTTTTCTTTTTTTTTTTCTGGTGGTGCTAAGGATTGAGCCCAGGTCCTCATACATTCTAGGCAAGTACTCTGCCACTGAGTTATAACCCCAGTTCCAGAGATTTTTATTTTTTAATTTTATTTTTAATTGATATATTAAAACCAAAAAATCATACATATTTATGGGGTGCCATATAATAATTTGATACATATATACACTGTGTAATGTTTAAATCAGTTTAACATTTAAACACATATAGTCAAACATATGTTGTTTCTTTACAGTGAAACATTCAAAATCCTTTCTTCTAGCTTTTTGAATTGTATAGTTCATTAGTGTTATCTCTAGTCACCGTACTGTGCAATAGCACAGAGTTGCTCCTCTCTATCTACAACTTAGTACCGAGAGTCAGCCTCCCTTCCATTCCAGCTTCTGGTAACCACCATTTAACTCTTGACTTCGATGCTATGAGTGTTTTTAGATTCCATAAATGAGTGACCTCATGCAGTGCTTGCCTTTATGTGCCTGGCTTATTTCACTGAGCCTAATTATCTCTAGTCCTCTCCATGTTATTGCAAATGACAGGATTTTATCACTTTTTATATAGCTGGATAGGCATCCATGGTGTATTTTTGTACCATGTTTTCTTTATGTGCTCACGTGTTGGTGGCCTCTGAGGTTATTTCCATTCCTTGGTTATTGTAACTAGTGCTGCAAGAAAACATGAGTGTGCAGAAGTCTCTTCAACACACTGATTTTTTTTTTCCTTTGGATATATAGCCAGGAATAGGATTGCTGAATTATACAGTACTTTTATTTTTAATTTTTGTGGAACTTCTTGTGGTTTTTCATGTACTAATTACATCCCCAGGGTACAAAAATTCCCTTTCACATCCTGATCAGCACTTGTTGTCATGACAGCCACTGATGACGGTTATTGCTTCGAGGGTGAAGTGATACCTCATTGTGACTTGGTTTGCATTTTCCTAATGATTAGTTCTATTCAATTTAATGAATGTATATGTTTCCTCTTATACCAGAACATACGATGTTAGTAATTCTAACTCTTCAATACATTTTCTTATTTTTTTAATGCCACATGTGTGTGTGTTTCTGTTATTTAAAAAAATATATCATATTCATAAAATAGGAACAGGCTACTATAAAAAAGAAATTGTTGAGAAAAATATAAAATTCAACTGATTACATTAACAGCAACAACAAAAAGGCAGTAGAAGAGTTGGAAGATAATATGAAGACAAATACTAGAATGTAGACTCAAATTTGACCCCAAAGAAAAAAGAGAGCAAATATAAAATAAAATTTAAGAGACATAAGGTGCCAGTGTAGAATTTTCAAAGTCTAATACGAGTTGGGGAAAAAGAAAGGGAAGGAGGGAGGCAGAAAGGGGATGGAGGGTAATGAAAAGTAAAGAAAATGAAGAAAAGATGTTAATCACTGTAAAAATAGAAAAGAATTTCCTACACCAGAACAGACATTAGTTTTAAATCATTTTAATTATTTAAATTTTTATGCTTAGGTATTTTAAAATTCACTGTATGTACTCTGAAAATACAACAATATATATTTCCATATACTGCTCTAAAATAAGAACATTTTTCAACATAGCCCAAAAATTATTCCCCTAAATTTAATAATTTTTCCACATAATCTATTTTTTATTTATTGGCTCTCTTTAGTTACACATGACAACAGAATCCATTTAATATAATTATACAAGCATGGAATATATCTTATTCTAGTTAGAAGCCCATTCTTATGGATGTACATGATGGTCAGATTCACTGTGTTGTTTTCATATATATACATGGGAAATTATGTCAGATTCATTTGGCTATCTTTGCTTTTCCTATCTACCCTCCATTTCCTTCATTCCCCATTATTTAATCTACCAACTCAACTTCTGTTCTTCCCCTCATCCCTCCGCCCCCACTTATTGTGGGTTAGCTTCCTCATATCAGAGAAAATATTTGACCTTTGGCTTTGGGAGATTGGCTTATTTTACAAAATTATTCTTCTTTATGGACCATATATTTCTTCCATGAAGTGTCTATTCAGTTCCTTTGCACATTTATTGATTGGATTATTGGGTGTGTGTGTTTGTGTATTGTTGTTTTAGTTTTTAAATATATCCTGGAAATTAATATTCTATCTGAGGAGCAGGTGGCGCAGATTTTCTCCCATTCTCTAGGCTCTCTGCTAAGTGCCTCAATAAATTGCTGAGGCTGGCTTTGAACTTGCAATCCTCCTGCCTCAGCCTCCCGAGCCACTGACATTACAGGTGTGTACCATCATGCTTGGCTACTACTTGCTTTTTAGGAGTCTTATTAAGGAAGCCAGTTCCTGAGCTGATATGTTGGAGTGTTG
>PVHX01012647.1:8755-58313 GCA_004024805.1 Geosciurus inauris
GTACTGGGGATTGAACTCAGGGGCACTCGACCACTGAGCCACATCCCCAGCCCTATTTTGTGTTTTATGTAGAGACAGGGTCTCACTGAGTTGCTTAGTGCCTCGCCATTGCTGAGGCTGGCTTTGAACTCGCGATTCTCCTGTCTCAGCCTCCCTAAGTGCTGGGATTACAGGCTTGAGCCACCGCGCCCGGCTGTTATCTGTTTTTAATTCATTGTAGTAGGGACTTTTTCTTTCTTTCTTTTTTTTTTAAATTTTTTTGTTGTTGTTGATGGACCTTTATTTTTTATATATGGTGTTGAGGATCAAACCCAGTGCCTCACACATGCTAGGCAAGCGCTCTACCACTGGGCCACAACCCCAGCCCCTTTTCTTTCTTTTTTAATGAGGTGCTATATATTAAACCAAGGGCCTGGAGCATGCTGGGCAAACACTCTACTACTGAGCCACACATACAGACCATTGGTATGCTTAAACTTTGGCAATCAAGCCCTTTAATGCTGAGCTGTTTTATTGAATTGTTACATTATTTACATTTTGCCCTCTATTTTGTTCTCAGTTTTGGGAATTGCTACTATATATATTTGGACCTTCTGAACAGGTTCTGTAATTTTCTTATCTTTTCTTTCCTGTTATTTATCTGACTTCTTAATTTTGATTCATAAAAACTTTTTTCTCAATTTTATCTTTCCACTGGGTTTTTAAAATTTCTCTGATTATATTTTTAAATTTTAAGAATTATTTCTTAGTGGGATGCAGTGGCCCATGCCCATAGTCTCAGCTACCCAGTAGGCTAGGCAAAAGGATTGCTTGAGCCCAGGAGTTTAAAACCAACCTGGCAACATAGTGGGACCTGCCTCAGAAAATACACAAACCAATAACAACAACAAAACCAGAGAGAGAGAGAGAAATTTTTGTCTTGTATTTTAAGTGTTTCTTTAAAACATGCCATTTATGTTTTATGTATGGAATATCTCCTCTTAGCTCTTTTAGGATAATAATGATAGTCCATTAGACTTCAGACGTTTTTTTAGATAGTAATTTTAGACTTAAAGAAGAGTTGCAGATGTAGTACATAGAGTTCCCACATACCCTTGACCAGGCTTCACTAAATGTTAATATTTTACATAGCCACAGTACCCTTATCACAGCTAGGATGTTAACACCGGGGGCTACGGGTATAGCTCAGTTGTAGAGCAGTTGCCTAGCATGCAGGAAGCACTGGATTTAATAATCAGTACTGCAAAAATAATAAATAAATAAAATAAAGAAAAATTCACATTGGTACAATAGTAGTAACTAAACTATAGACCTTATTCAGATTTGTCCCTCCCCCCCTTTTTTTCCTGATGTTTTTATGTTCTAGTATGTAAACCAGGATACCACATTGCCTTTACTGGTCATGTCTCCTTAATCTTCCCTGAGCTGAGGTAGTTTCTTTTTTTTTGGTACTGGGGATTGAACTCAGGGGCATTCGACCACTGAGCCACATCCCCAGCCCTATTTTGTGTTTTATGTATAGACAGGGTCTCACCGAGTTGCTTAGTGCCTCGTCATTATTGAGGCTGGCTCTGAACTCGCGATTCTCCTGTCTCAGCCTCCCTAAGTGCTGGGATTACAAGCGTGAGCCACCATGCCTGGCTTTGAGGTAGTTTCTTAGTCTTTCCTTTTTCCAATGACTTTCAGTTGTGGGTTTTTTTTTTTTTTTTTTTTTTTGGTGGCACTAGAGATTGAAAATTGAACACAGGGCTGTGCACATGCTAGGCAAGTGTTCTAGCACTGAGCTACATCCCCAGCCCTTTTCAATTTTTATTTTAACTTTTGCTAAGTTACCCGGGCTGGCCTCAAACTTGCAGATCCTCCTGCTTCAACATCCTAGCTGGGACTGTCCAGTTTTGAAAACTGGGTAATCTTTAGTTTTGAAGACTGATCAAATATTTTATAGAATGTCCCTCAGTTCAAATTTGTCTACTATTTTCTCATTATTAGACTAGAATTATGATATTTTTGGTGAAATGCCACAGAAGTGAAGTTGCTCCCCAGCCCTTGCCCTCTGCTCATACTTGTAATGTTTTCTTGTTTTTCATAATTTTCCTCAAGTTGCATTTTTTTTCCTACAAGCAGTTATTTGTTTTTTTTTGTTGTTGTTATTTGTTTTTGTGGTACTGGGGATCTAACCCAGAGTCACTTGTGTGATACTGGGGATTTAACTCCAGGCCATTTTTAAAATTTTGAGACAGGGTCTTGTTAAATTGCTGAGAGTCTTGCTAAGTTGCTGAGGTTGGCTTTCAATTTGTGATCCTCTTGCCTCAGCCTTGTGAGTTGCTGGGACTACAGGTGTGCACCACTGTCCCTGGCAATTATTTATGATTCTTTCATATTGGACATTTTTCTCAGACATCTGATAATCCTTAGTTTTCTGCTCATATTTTTTTGGGGGGAACTGAAAAGATGATTAGACTATGTGAGTTAGGCTAGTTGACTATTATCTTCATTACAGGATGATCTAGTTAGGCAACATAATTAGGGAACTTTAATTTTACTAACTTCAGGATTCCCGCCCCCCCCCCCCACACTGTCAGATTCTACAAAGAATTCTAGAAAGTCTTACCCAATATGTTTATTTAATTTATCCATTTTCAATAAGGTCCCCTGCTGCCCTCTACTATTACTGGTACATCCCTAGTATAGAAAAACTGTTTAAACATCTCCATGAGAGTAAGCTTTCTTTTTTTCATTTTTAGAAAATATTCCCCTCTCCCTCTCCAACCTTCAGACTGAGAATAGCAGGCACCTGGCTTCACTAGTTGGGGAAAAAAATCTAATTATGTGAAGCTTCTGAAACAATTTCAGCCAATCTTCATTTTATTTAATTCTTTCACCTTAACAGGTGAAATGTTTTGGAGATTCTATGATATAAATTTTATTTATTTTAAGCCAGGCGCGGTGGCGCACGCCTGTAATCCTAGCACTTTGGGAGGCTGAGACAGGAGAATCCCAAGTTCAAAGCCAGCCTCAGCAATGGTGAGGGTGTGTCTCTAAATAAAACACTAAACAAGGCTGGGGATGCGGCTCAGTGGTCGAGTACCCCTGAGTTTAATCCCTGGTACCAAATAAAAAATTTATTTAGTCTAAGTTTTTTACGAATGGATCATAATTCAATTTTCTTGAGTTTATCCAGTTGCTTTCCAAGGAAATGATCTTGTTCTTGTCTCCCTTAATTTTTTTGTTTGTTTTTAGAAGTCTTTTTGTGGCTTATACCTTAAAATAAAAAAAACCCCTTATACTTTTGTTTCAGTGGACTTTCAGGAAGAAGTAAAAGTAGATATGTGTTGAACCCATATTTATTCAGTAGTTTTGCAAGACTTCAGAGATTTCTTGAAGAATGCAGAAGCTTGCACTAGCTTCATCCTTAAAAAATATTTCTTATCCCTGGACAGAGAAATGGGAACTAGGACAATTACATTAGTTTATTTTCTCTGACTGCTATAACCTAAAGGAATACTCTCTTGGTTTACCAAACAAACAAACAAACAAAAAAAGTTTCTCTAGCTGGCTCTTGAAGGAAATGATTTCATACTCTGTTGTGATCATTCGGATGTAGTGTTGCTCATAAGTCATCAGATTCTACCATCTGAATTTTATTTAGATTTTCCTTCTACATGGACTCATACTTTTACCACTTCTTTGTATTTTCCCCTAATTCTTTAAAAAAAAATTTTTTGTAGTTGTAGATGGACAGGATGCCTTTATTTTATTTGTTTATTTTTATGTGGTTCTGAGGATCGAACCCACATGCTAGGCAAGCACTCTGCCCCTGAGCTACAGCCCCAACCCTTCTCCTAATTCTTTTTTTTTGGTACTGGAGATTGAATTTAGGGGTACTCACCACTGAGCTGCATCCCAGCCCTATTTTGTGTTTTATGTAGAGACAGGGTCTCACTGAGTTGCTTAGTGCTTCGCCATTGCTGAGGCTGGCTTTGAACTGGAGATCCTCCTGTCTCAGCCTCCCTAAGTAATGGGATTACAGGCTTGCACCACCGCGCCCGGCTCCCTCCCCTAATTCTTTATCTCTAATGTCTTCCTACTCCAGAAAATCTTTTTCTTTTTTCTTTTTTGGTACTGGGGATTGAACTCAGGACACTCGACCACTGAGCCACATTAACAGGTTTGGATAAAATACCCTTTTCTTTTTTTTTTTAATTGTTTTTTTAGTTGTAGATGGACACAATATCTTCATTTTATTTATTTTTATGTGGTGCTGAGGATCAAACTGAGTGACTCACGCATGTGAGGTAAGCGCTTTACCACTGAGCCCCAGCCCCAGCCCTAAAATACCCTTTTCTATGTTTCAGCACCTAGCATTTATTATGCCTCTGTAATTGTGTATCTGAGTATCTATAGCCACTTAGCCTAGGATTTATTTATTAACCACTAGTATTAGGCTAGTATTTATTAGCCACTTGTTTATTTTTGAATACATAGCATCTGCCTCACTATTTGGAACACAAACTTTTATTTTCAAATTTAAAACTTGCAAGGAAATTAAAAATGATTTAAAAAATTCTTTGTAACCCTCTATAACACTGAGTTAATACCAAAGTCCATTAGAACATCATCAATAAAATGACAAAAATGAAAAAAGGCCAATTCAGTTATTTATGGAAAATATGAACTTACTATCATTTGAAATATAAGGACATGTTGTAATAGGTTTAGATACTTTTATCAATGGCTATCAAAACAAATTGATGCCCAGTATGATGGCTCTTGTTTGTAATCCCAGTGTTTTGGGAGATTGAGGCAGGAGATGGCAAGTTTGAGGCCAGCCTGAGCAACTTAGAAAGACTGTCTCAATAAAAAATAAAAATGACTGGGTTATAGTTCTGTGAGAGAGCACCCCTGGGTTCAATCCCTATGTAAAGAAGGCAGGAATGCAGTCGAGGGCAGGGGGAAGGAAGGAAAGAACAGAAGAAAGTTTATTGCTGCCTGTTTATTAGAATTGCTTGGAAAATAAAGTGTCATTTGAGTTCAAGGAGAGCATGATAGTTAAGTTTGGTAAAGTCTGATGTGCTTACTTAGACAAATATCTGTGAAAGAAATTCATTTGGACTTTTAAATAGGTACATTAGCTGTAATTAACATAATTCCATTTTCAGAAACAAAAGGTACAGTTCCAGAGCCTTTTGCAAAAATTTCATTTCCTCTTTTGTGGTGCTGGGAATTGAATCTGGGCACACTAGACATATGCTCTACCACTGAGCTAATACTCCCAGCCCCAAATATTATCAAGTCCCTAAATAAAAGTTCAAGAACACATTATCTTTTAAATAAAAGAGCATTCGACATTGTCAACAATTTGATATAATGAAGAAAATCATTTTCATTTGGATAGGCAGACTATCCTGTAACCAAATCTGGGGAAAAGACTCTTTGGAGGTGATAAGACAGCAACTGTATGAGGCTTGCCCAAAAGTAAACTCCATTCTTTGTTCTCTTTCTAGAGAAGTCTTAACCTAATTCATGGCAAGGCTTTAGAAATCTCAAACTAGTATGTGGGGAAAATTTTGTAGCGTTTATTTTGTCAGGAAAGGTTCTATAGCTTTTATCAGATTTCCAGTAGCGTCTTGACCTAACAGGGTTTAGAAACCATTGATTAAGGTACTTACTATGTTTGCTTTGTAATAAGGGCATAAAGTGGAAGGGGTGGGAGGGTAAGGATTGGGTGTAACTTTAAAATTTTTGGATACATTTACAAATTGTAAAATGTCATTTACATCATGATCTATGTATAGCTGAAAAGAATTTGTAGAACTATAGATACCTTCATAAGGTATGATGCACTTTTAACATTTTCTATTTTATTTCATTTAGAAAAATATTGATTGTAAATCACTAGGTTGATGTATTAATACTCTGCTGGGTGATGACCCAATCTTTGAAAAACACTGGCCTAGTACATTACAGTTCACAAAACACTTTCACATACTCTGTCTTCATAGCAGTCCCATGAAGTAAATATGATCTTTTAAATTTTACACATAAAGGAGCTCAGCTATGTTAAGTGACTTATTCAAGTTTCCACCGCCAATACTTGACAGAGTCAGAGTTTCAGCTTGGGTTCTTTTTATTTATTTTTTTGTTTTGTGGTACTTAGCACTGAATCCACAGCACCCTGCCACTGAACTTCATCCCCAGTTCCTTTTTATTTTTTATTTTGAGACAGGTCTTGCTAAGTTGCCCAGCCTGGAACTTGCAATCCTCTTGCCTCAGCATTCCTAGTTGCTGGGATTACAGGTGTGGGCAGGTTATAGGTTTTGACTCCAGCTCCACTGTATCTTTCGTTACCTGATTCAAAATACTTCCTTTTGCCATCTCATTCCTTTCCCTGACACAGGTTGTAGGGGATGATACTAGTTCAGACTACATAATTAGGTAAATCATAATTCCCCAATTAATATACCCACACTGCTCCAAATCTTGTCCTTTGTCATTTGGGTGTCCTACCTTAGAGTTTCTGGATTTTCTTATCAAAGTAATGGGACCTTTCCATTTGTTTCCTTCTCTGCCTTAGACGAGTGTTTCTCAAGTCTCATCAGTACAGACCAGCTGTGGAACTTAAAATTCAGGTTCCTGGGCCTTCATCTAGCTGCAGTTCTGATTTAGTAGATTTGGGGTGAAATTTAAATATGGGTAGTTTTAAAAAGCTCCCAGGTGATTCTCATA
Organism: Geosciurus inauris; assembly: GCA_004024805.1. Lineage (NCBI taxonomy): Eukaryota > Metazoa > Chordata > Mammalia > Rodentia > Sciuridae > Geosciurus > Geosciurus inauris. Next base: position 15,482 of record PVHX01012647.1, read on the forward strand.
CATGAACCCAGACTTTCTATCCTAGATATATTTAAACTGTTATTGTAGAAGGAAACCCAGGATGTGGGGAGTAGAGACTTGTTGGTAGTCCTTTAGAGTTTAGAGATAGTAAAATAGAGCGTTGCCTTCTCCCTGGCTCCTGGCCTTCATGAGTAGGTATAGCCACTAGAGCCTAACTGCCTCATTTTTTTTTTTAATATTTATTTTTTTAGTTGTAGGTGGACAGAATATCTTTATTTTATTCTTATGTGGTGCTGAGGATCGAACCCAGTGCCTCATGCGTGCTAGGCGAGCACGCTACCACTGCGCCATAACCCCAGCCCCTAACTGTCTCATTTTTAATGAAATGATAAGGGTTGGAGCTGGGCATGGTGGCTCACGCCTGTAATCCCAGCACTTAGGGAGGATGAGACAGGAGAATCAAGAATTCAAAGCCAGTCTCAGCAACAGTGAGGCGCTAAGCAACTCAGTGAGACCCTGTCTCTACATAATCAGGCTGAGGATGTGGCTCAGTGGTTGAGTACCCCTGACTTCAATCCCTGGTACCAAAAAAAAAAGGAATAATAAGGGTTGGAATGCATACATTGAATATACAACTTTTTTGGTAAAGTCACCTTATGAAATGGTAAGTTTAGACTCTTATATATTACTGTCATAAATAATCAAGTCTATATTTGTAACATGTATGACTTATGGAATTGAACAAATAAGAAACTACTGAACTTCAAGTATGGAAAGTAGTATGGAGATTCCTTAGAAAAATTGGAATGGAACTGCCATTTGACCCAGCTATCCCACTCCTTGGTCTATAACCAAAGAACTTAAAAATCAGTATACTGTAGTGACACAGCCACATCAATGTTCATAGCAGCTCAGTTCACGATAGCTAAACTATCATGGAACCAACCTATATGCCCTTCAACAGATGAATGCGTAAAGAAACTGGTACATATACACAATGGAATATTACTCATTATTAAAAGAGAATAAAATTATGACATTTGCAGGTAAATGGATGGAGTTAGACAATATCATGCTAAGCAAAGTAAGCCAATTCTAAAAAACCAAAGGCTGAATATTCTCTCTGATAAGTGGATCATGATCCATAATGGGGGGAGAGGGGGCATGGAGAGAATGGAGGAACTTTGGGCAAAGGGGAGGGAGGGAGGGAGAGGGGGAATGGGGGCAGGAAAGATGGTGGAATGAGATGAACATCATTACCTTAGGTACATGTATGACTGTACATGTGGTGTGACTCTACATCGTGTACAACCAGAGAAATGAGAAGTTGTGCTCTATTTGTGTACAATGAATCAGAGTACATTTTGCTATCATGTGTAACTAATCAGAACAAATAAAAAAAAATTTAAAAATTTAAAAAAAGTAATACATTAGACCAGAAAAAAGTGACGCTTTGAACAGTATTAATTTTGTATTATGCTGAACAAAATAAGAATTAACAAAAATTTGTGATTCTTTAAAAAAAAATCTTCAAATTTCTCTTTCTTTCTTTCTTTAGTTCTTTTTGGAGGCGGATATCTGCTCAGACAGTAAGAATTGTAAGAGGTCAGTTACAAATAATGCTCTTTTATGTTTATAATGTAATAAATATTTTGTTTATTTGCTAAAATAAAATTATTTGAGTTGTTTTTGTTGTTGTTAAAAGTTCCCTTCCACAAAGAACATAGGCAGACCTAGGACAGATAGCCTGAAGTGAACAAGGGGTCAGACAATGGCAGTTTTCTACCTTCTAATTCAGGACTGGAATCAATGGAAATGGAACACGTGGGGAGGTAGCTTCTTCAGTGTCTGGATAGCTGCTCAGTGATTTTCCATACATGACCTCTCTCTGGTGGTTCGCATGCTTGTGCCTGGGAATACTATTCTGTTCAAGTGTTGCTGGCTGGACAGGACCTTCCTTTAGCTATTAACACTGAGCTGCTTCCAGTCTGTTCAACCCTTTAGAGAAGGCTGCCGTCACCATCTTGGAAAGAAAAACTTGAAAATGGCCTTATTAAGCCTTTCATTTATTAGCCTAGGGACCATATTTTGCTAACTTTTTCTTGTCCCATAGAATAAAAAAATCAGTCCTTTCTGTGGATTTACTTTTTTGTGTGTGGTCATCAAACTTCAGTCAGACTGTAAGCTAGAATCTGCACCTGAGTGCCTTACTTCTTATTTCTCTTGGAGGAAGGCAGTCATTATTTTCTCTTAGTTGGAATGGAATTTTATTTTGGGGGATCTACTGTTATTTTTAAACTTGACAATAAAGTTTATAAATGTGAAAGAGGCTTTTTGCAACTGTGTCTTTTGAAGTTCTTCAGAGTGGTCAGTCTGTTGGAACTTTGCTTCTATTCTCTCCCCTTTTTCTTTCCTTACTCCATTTTTCCTTCCTTATTCCCTTTTTCCTTTTTTCCTTTTAAAATGATTTCAGTTTCTTTTAGGCTTCTAGTTTAAACTTCGTAAAATTTGGAAACATTTTATTTTAAAGAATCTAATAATTCATAATGGGGGTGCCAGGGAAGAATAGAAGTTCTTTGGATTAGATAGAGGGGAGTGAAGGAAGGGAAGGGGGTGAGGGGTAGGAATGATAGTAGAATGAATCAGACATTGTTACCTTATGTGCATATATGATTACATGACCTTCATAACTCTGTATCATGTACAATCAGAATGAGAAGTTATACTCCATTTATGTCTGATGTGTCAAAATTCATTCTACTGTCATGTATAACTAATTAGAACAAATTTGAAAAAAGGAATCTAATATTGTATGGGAGAAATCTATAGTAAATTTAAAATATCAAACTTTTTGATGCTGAGCGTTAAACCCAGGGCCTCATGCATGCTGGGCAAGTGTTCTACCACTAAGCTCCATCCCCAGACCAATATTTTTATATTTGACTTGAGTTTTAAAAATAGAAGTTAGCTTAACTCACTTTTAGGAAATGTTTATAGTTTTTTTTCATTCCTGGCAATTTGCTATTACTGTTTTATTCTTATAGCACAGTGGTTCTCAAATTTTGGGGCTTGTTTAAATTCAGATTCTGATAGTTAGTTGGTATAGAATAGGTCCCAAGAATTTGTACTTCTATTTCTCAGATGCTGCTTCTGCTGCTTGTCAAGTAACTGCACTCGGAGAACCACATTACTCTAGCATTCACAAATACTGTTTTGTCTCTATAAATGGATAAGTTGTGATTTACAAAGTATACCAAAATAATAGTGCATTTTTAATTTAACATGTCAGTGGTGATTCCCAAACATTTAAAAATATTGACATTTTCTTGTCTAATGTGATAGAACACTGCTTTACAGCTACTTTTTTTTTTCTTTTTTTTTTGGCGATTGTCGGGGAGATTGTGTGTGGTGCTGGGGATTGAACCCAGTTTTTCACATATGCTAGGCAAGCACTCTCCACCTACTTTTTCCAGGGGTGCTTTTGCACTGAGCTACACCCCAGTCCTTTTTATTTTGAGACATGATCTCACTAAGTTGCTGAGGCTGACCTAAGTTGCTGTGATCTTCCTGCTTCATCCTCCCAAGTTGCTGGGAATATAGATGTGTACCACCATGCCTGGCTTTAGCCTACTTTTATACCTCAAGCTGGTTTACAGCATATAAAATTTATTAATAATAAATTTATTATTATGTAGTAATATGCTATATCATAGACTACCTCAAAATCATTATCTGCAGTCGTTTTCTAAGTTAAAATGATTGGTCAGGTTACCAACTATTTAATACTGAATTGATATGTAGTTTTGAAGTTTTTATTTAAGGACTTTTGGTACCAGGAATTGAACTCAGGGGTACTCGACTAGTGAGCCACGTCCCCACCCCTATTTTGTGCCGTATTTAGAGACAAGGTCTCACTGAGTTGCTTAGTATCTCACTGTTGCTGAGGCTGGCTTTGAACTCGCGATTCTCCTATCTCAGCCTCCCAAAATACTGGATTACAGGCATGCGCCATCGCACCTGGCTTTTTAAGGACTTTTGAGGAGACAGAATAAATATTTTTTCATGTAGTTTGGATTTTTCTTGTTTTTGTGGGCTTTGAATTATGTTTTGGTCTTAATTAGTTTATTAGTTAGCAATTGGTGACATCTAATCATGATCAGTAGGTCCTACATCTAGAAAAATGATACTTTATTGATATGATACCTCCTTTACTTTGATTATAGAGTTTAAATTTGGTGGTAGATTCATTTTTCTCCACCAATTCAATCTACAGAACTAAACAAATAGTAGTTTAACTTTTATAGTCAAAGTAGTTATTTTGGTGTAAATTTTGAAGATATAGGGCTGGGGTTGGGGCCCAGTGGTAGAGCACTTGCCTAGCATGTGTGAGAAGCCCTGGGTTCAATCCCCAGTACCTGAGTAGGGGTGAGGCAAAGTCACATTATTAGCCACATATGGCTATGTACACCCACACCTGTAATCCCAGTGCTTGGGAGGCTGAGGCAGGAGTACCACAAATTCCAGGCCAGCCTTGGCAATTTGGTGGGGCCCTAACCAACTTAGTGAGATCCTGTCTCAAAATAAAAGAACAACTGAGGGTATAGCACCTTGGGTTCAATCCTCAGTACTAAAATTTTAAAAATTAAATAAAAAATGAAAAGATGAAATTGAAGAAAAAACTGATGAGGGCACATGAAGTTTTGTGTTTGTTTTTTTTCTTTGTTTTTTGTTTTGTTTTAATTTAAAAAATACCCACTTGGGGTTTCCTTTGAAGGTTATAAGATTCATAACCTCTTTCTTTTTTAAATATATTTTTTTAAATTGTAGATGGACACAATGTCTTTATTTCATTGCCTTGTATGTGGTGCTGAGGATCGAACCCAGGGCCTCACGCATGCGAGGCAAGTGCTCTACCACTGAGCCACAATCCCAGCCCCAGATTCATAACCTCTTAATGTATAGTGTTTGGAACCAGATGATCATTTTATAGTTTACTCTTTTTTTTTTTTTTTTTTGGTACCAGGGACTGAACTCAGGGGTACTTGACCACTGAGCCCTATTTTGTGTTTTATTTAGAGACAAGGTCTCATTGAGTTGCTTAGCGCCTCACTGATACTGAGGCTGGCTTTGAACTTGTGATTCTCCTGTCTCAGCTCCCAAAGTGCTGGGATGACAGGTGTGTGCCATTGTGCCCATCTTATAATTTACTCTTTTTTTTTTTTTTTTAATATTTTTTAGTTGTCAATGGACCTTTATTTTATTTATTTATATGTGGTGCTGAGAATCGAACCCAGTGCCTCAAGCATGCTAGGCAAGCGCTCTACCACTGAGCCACACCCCAGCCCCTTATAATTTACTCTTAACAGCAAGATTCAAACAACCACTAATCTTCCCAAACTCTTACCATTCATTACCACTAATAGTAACAATGAAGTTGTAGCCTCACAAAAGTTAATATTCACCTTCTACCAAGGTTTTCCTATTGATCATATTTATCCCTTGGATATTATTTGATTGATAAAGAGATTAGGAATGGCCTGTGGCTGTTTGAGAAAGATTTCTTTAGGGAAAAGAGAATTGGTTTTAATTTTTAGGCACAGTTACCATAATCTCAGTTTTCCTGCTTTGCAGGAATCAAAGGCTCTGAAATAGAATAGCCAAGAAAACTAACTGTCCAACTCTTGTCTTACCTCCCAAGAGCCAGCTGTGGCTCATTAGGTATACTCTGTGAGTGTTGTCAGAGTGTTATCCATAACCTGCTTTTCTCAATCTTTCTCCATAGCTCTGAGAGTTTATTTTGAAAGAATAATGGATGAACCATCTCCCTTGGCCAAACCTCTGGAGCTAAACCAGCACTCCCGATTCATAATTGGTTCTGTGTCTGAAGATAACTCAGAAGATGAGATCAGCAACCTGGTGAAGTTGGACCTCCTGGAAGAGAAGGAGGGCTCTCTGTCACCAGCTTCTGTCAGCTCAGATACACTTTCTGATTTGGGGATCTCTAGCTTACAGGATGGCTTGGCCTTACACATAAGGTAAGAGAGAGAGGTTTAATGATTATTTTACTTAACTTAGTTTTATTGATTATGTTTTGAAAAGAGCAAGAGTAATATTAGCTAAGAATGTTTTACTTCTTGCCCTGTCACTGGACTCATAGCTTTGATGAGTGGGAAAAGTTGTATTTAAAAAAAAATTTTTTTATTTGTTGATGGACTTTTATTTTTATTTTTAATTTTTTAATTTGTCAATGGACCTTTATTTTATTTATATGCAGTGCTGAGAATTGAACCCAGAGCCTCTCACATGTTAGGCAAGCACTCCACCACTGAGCCACAACCCCAGCCATGTACCCTTATTTTATTCATTTATTTATATGTAGTGCTGAAGATCGAACCCGTTGCTTCACACATGCTGGAGAAGCGCTCTACCACTGAGCCACAACCTTAGTCTTGAAATGTTGCATTTTATAGGTCTTAGAATTGTCTTTTCCTAGCCAGGCATGGTGGTGCATGCCTGTAATCCCAGCGCCTCAGGAGGCTGAGGCAGGAGGATTGCAAGTTCAAAGCCAGCCTTAGCAACTTAGTGAGGCCCTAAACAACTCAGTGAGACTCTGTCTCTAAATAAGATACAAAAAAGGACTGGGGCTTAGTGCTAAAGTGCCCCTGGGTTTGATCCCCGGTACCAAAAGAAAGAAAGAATTAACTTTTCCTAAATGTTCCCCTCAACTTTTTCCTGTCCTTCATACATATTAGATTTTTTAGTGAGACCTAGCAAGTGAGAAGTTGAGGAATTTCAGCCTTTGTACTGCTTTGACTAACATTGTTTTAACTCCCTTGATGATTGATAGGAATTCTGCAGGGATGGGCAAATTTGTAGTAATCTTTCTTTAAACTTCTTCATGTCATGAAATTATATTCTTTTTCTAGCATAGTTAATCCTCAGTAAATCGTTGTGATATAAACAAGGGATTCTCACAGAATGTTAATAGTAACACTGGATTATTTTTTAAAAAATATTGTTTAGATGTCAATGAGTCTTTTTATTTTATTTGTTTATATGCGGTGCTGAGAATCAAACCCAGTGCCTCACACATGCTAGGCAAGCACTCTACCACTGAGCCACAACCTCATTCCCTGGAATATTCTTATTTATTGATGTTTGATTATATAATCAGTGTGTGAGCCTATACCTTTGATCATTTGCTTGGCTATTTTTGGATGAAAGGGTCTGGATCAATAGTTAGTTCTCACTGCTCATTGGGATCACTTGGGTAGGGGAGGGTTAAAGAAAATGCCCTCTTCCTAGAGATTCTGGTATCACTTGTTATTGGCTTAGCATGGAACTGGGGCATTTTTAAAAAAAAAAAAAGCTATCCAGGTGATACCGCACAACCAGCATTAAGATTATGGCCTAACCTAGATAAACATAAGTTAGGGTGGCTATTGTTGCTGTTATTACCTTGGTGCTATTGTTGTTGATGGATTATAAAACAATTCAGCTCCTTTTTATACATTTAAGATATTATTCTAGGGGCTGGGGTTATGGCGCAGTGGTAGCGTGCTCGCCTAGCACGCGGGAGGCACTGGGTTCGATCCTCAGCACCACATAAAAATAAAATAAAGATATTGTGTCCACCTACAACTAAAAAATAAATATTAAAAAAAAAAAGATATTATTCTAGGGCTGGGGTTGTGGCTCAGTGACAGCGCTTGCCTAGCATGTGTGAGGCACTGGGTTCGATCCTCAGCACCACATATAAATAAATGAATAAAATAAAGGCCCATCAATGTCTAAAAAATATTAAAAAAAAAAAAAAAAAAGATACTATCCTACAGAAAAATCCTGTATTGGATCTGGCCGAATGTGACTGTTTTGTTGTTCTCCCATAGGCTTGGGATCCTGGCTTCTGTGAGATGAGGTAGTATATGTTAGCGGTCACCCCTATATAACTATATGGAGGTCAGAGAAAAAGAATAAAGTTATTTATGTTTTACTTTGTAGATTCCTAGAACTTTAGTGAACCAGAGAGATAATTTAATATAATGCTTTTTTTTTGGTACTGGGGATTGAACTCAGGGGTACTCAACCACTGAGCCACATCCCCAGACCTATTTTGTGTTTTATGTAGAGACAGGGTCTCATTGAGTTGCTTAGCGCCTCGCCGTGGCGGAGGCTGGCTTTGAACTCACGATTCTCCTTTCTCAGCCTCCCAAAGTGCTGGGATTATAGGTGTGTGCTACCATGCCCGTCTGTATAATGATTTTTGTTTTAATAGACAAGGAAACCGAGGTGTATTGAGGGGAAATAACTTGCTTAAGGTTGAATAACCAGAAAGCTGAATTTCAAACTTAGATGTTTTGATTCCGTTTCAGTACCTTTTCTGCTCTGTTTCCCTGAGCATACAAGTATCTTAATTGCATAACAAATTCAGACAAAGTTGGTCTTTTTTAAAAATATTTTTTGGCTGTAGGTAGACATAATACCTTTATTTATTCATTTTTATGTGATACTGAGGATTGAACCCTATGTCTTACATGTGCAAGGCAAGCACTCTGCCACTGAGCCACAATTCCAGCCCCCAAAGTTGGTCTTACGGAGTGAGTGAACAGTGTATTGTATCTAATCTCTGAGTAGAAATGAGAAATTAGTGGCAAAGAAAAGGGGTTAGGTTTTTATCTTTATGTCAGTGTTTTACTTTATAGTTCACTTAAGGTTAACCTTAAGGTTAATACTGGTAGTGATATCTTCTTCCTCAAGGTCACTTGGAAGTGTGTGGGGTTGTGACAGGTAGGACTACTTGCATTTATAGGACAGATGATCAGTGATTCTAAACCTTCTGCAATGTAGTGGATAATCCCATACAGCAAGGAATTGTCCTTGAAATGTCATAATGACATTTTTCCTTGTTAAGAAAGACTGGGTTAACTGAATTCTTGAAGCCACACAGCTCCTTGAGAACTTAAGACTGTGTGAAACATAATGTCTATTTGCTGAGGAAACTGAATTTGGCAATGGTGAGATAATTGCCATTATAGGAAACTCAACTTGATGATATTATAAGGCAGTTTGTAGTTGCAAAGTCATTTCGAGTTCATGGCTATTATGCAGACTGTGTGCTTAGTCCTTTGCATGCCTTACTGTTGGCAAAACTCATGCTGGTAGCTCGTGGAGGAGTCATGGACAGAAGTGTGATCAGCAGCCTGGAAAGGGGATGGTTGCCAGTGGAGGAGTCGTGGACAGAAGTGTGATCAGCAGCCTGGGAAGGGGACAGTTTCCAGTTTCCACTGGCTTCTGGGCTAGCTAACGTTCCAAAATAAAACATGTTCCAAAGTTTCTCCTTTGATCCATCTCCCAAGTCACCTGTGGATAGGTGTCATTGAGGGTAATTTAAATTCTGTCAAATTCATTTGATAGTAAAAAGACTTCTGTTCTGACTTCTGCAGCTAATTAGATATGTGACCATTGAAAGTTCACATTTTCCTAGGACTCATTTTTGTCTCTGTAAAAATGAAGATATTGATTTAGATATTCTTCCCCGCTTCCCAGTCCTGGGGATTGAACTTGGGGGCTCTATCACCCACCTACAGCCCCTTACTGAGATAGGGTCTTGATAAATTGCTAAGGCTGGCCTCAGATCTGGGATTCTCCTGCCCCAGCCTGCAGGCGCTGTAAACAGTCGTGCACCACTGTGTCCTTCCTTTTCATTGTTTGAACTCTCAGGTTTAAGAATACAGCCGGGCATGGTGGCTCACACTTGTAATCCCAGCACTTTGGGAGGCTAAGACAGGAGAATCACGAGTTCAAAGCCAGCCTCAGCAATGGCGAGGCACTAAGCAACTCAGTGAGACCCTGTCTCTACATAAAACACAAATAGGGCTGAGGATGTGGCTCAGTGGTCGAGTGCCCCTGAGTTCAATCACCAGTACCAAAAAAAAAAAAAAGGTTTAAGAATACATTTCTAGGGGCTGGGATGTGGCTCAGTGGTAGAGCGCTTGCCTAGCATGGGTGAGGCACTGGGTTCGATTCTCAGCACCACATATAAATAAATGACTAAAATAAAGGTCCATTGACAACTAAAAAATATTAAAAAGAAAAGAATCAATTTCTAGAATGAATAGCCTTATCTTTCACAGATGATATAGATTTAGGGGGTAGGTACAGTCTTCAGGATGTTAACTAGAAGTCATCTGAGCCCAAGTGAAATAATTGCCATAATATAGATGAGATTGGGCTTCTCTCAAGTTTAGGGTTTGATTTTAGGTACAAAAAGAGAAATTTCATGGTATGAAGTATGGATAGGATTAGGAAATAGACTTTTACATGAGTGGAGATGACTTACACCTTGCTTTTCCAGAACCCAAGAAAGACTGGAAGAAGCACTTTCTAAGCTTTATGACTCAAATATTTGAATATTGGCCCTAAGAAAGTAGTTATAGCTTGGTGGAATATACAGGCTTCATCAAAGACAATTGTCTTTTTATTTTTGGGTAAGATTAGCTAGTAATGATCAGTGGGGCGGATACAGTTCTGAAACTCATTTGTATTTATTGAATATTGAAGATGGCTATTGAAAGACTGAATGTGGACATCTGTTTTTTGTTTTTTTTTTAATGGTTTTGCTGGTTTTGAGCTTCATGTAAGTGGAATAATTGTAGTCTTTTTAAAAAAAAATTTTTAGTTGTAGGTAGACCCAATACCTTATTTATTTTTTTATTTTTATGTAGTACTAAGGATTGAGCCCAGTGCCTTACATGTGCTAGCAGGCAAGCTCTCTACCACTGAGCTACAACCCCAGCCTCTGAATGTGGACATCTTATAACTGCTGGGTTTGGTGGCTCACTTTTGTAATCTTAGCAACTCTAGAGGCCCAGACAGGAGGATCACAAGTTTGTGGCCAGTCCTAAGCACCTTAGAGAGGCCCTATCTCAACTAAAAAGGCTACGGATGTTGCTCAGTGAGTGGTAGACCACCCCTGGGTTCAATCCCTAATAGTAGAAAAATAATTTTTTTTTTATAACTAGTGTCTGATTTGGTGGCACATAATAGAGACACTTATTTATGTGGGTACTGGTAGTTTCTCAGCTCCTTATGGGATGCCACTTGAGGTAGATTGTTTTGCATACCTATGTTTTCAATCAAATAGATTATAATCAGTTTTGTCAACTAGCATGCTGAATTCCTGGTTGAGGTCCAGTTGGAGACATGTTATCCCTATAGTTGTGTCTTTTCCCTCTTAGCTTAGTGCAATTTCTTTAAACCTTTTCTATCTGCTAGTTCATGTTATTTGTATTTGAAACTCCATCTCAATTTTCTGTTTAGTCTTAAAATATATGCTCAAAATATTGAACAACCACATTTCATGCCTAGCAAACATATTTAGTTAGGGACTTGTGAGAACAATCTCTAATTGTTGTTTATATGAAAGAAATAATGATTCTTTTTAATCATTTACTTTAAGATATTTGAGTTCAAAATGACTTCATTTAACTCTAGACATGGAAATAAAATTAACTGCAGAAGGTTTTGGAATAATAATATGCGGCATGTAGATGTTATGTGGTATTGTTTATTATTAAGAAGCTCTTTTATAAGTTTTTTTATATGAAGAGCTTTTTTAAGTCTTTTGTATATTAGTGCTTAAAACTTGGAAATTAGGATTGAAAAACTTTTGATGACATCAGACATAAACTGTCAATGTTACAGTTCTTATGTTGGGAACAGCCATTATTGAAATTTCATTCTTCCTATCTTTTGGCTCATCTCTGTCAAGCTGTAATATGGTAAATAAAGAAACTGGTTCAGGTTTTGACTTTCTATTATAGCTTTGCTTATAGATAGGCCTGTGAGAGGGTTCTTATGGTTTGATTTTCTTAGCATTTCTCATTTAGCTTTCCTGAGTTTCTTCTTTACCCCATAGCTCTCCAGATTTTCTTTTGGTGCTCCTTCCTTGATATTCTTGAGGTTTCCAGTTGCCATGGTGCCTTAGTGGTGAGTAATCAGCGAAGGTCATTATGAGATCTACAACTTAGTACTCTTTGACTGAAGGCAGTAGTTTCTTCTCTTCATATCCCACCTTCTTTTCTTGCCATTCAGAAAATAGGAGCTGTGTCTCTGTGTATTTGTCTCAGGAGTTTATTCTATAAACTTGACTAATTATGGATCTAAAATTATGCATGCTGTAAGTAGGGCTCAGGACAACCACTTGACAATGGTTCTTGCTTTTCTGTTATTCTGTAATGCATACACTTACTGCCCCCCCACCCCCACACTTTCTTTCTTCTTTTTTTTTTTGGGGGGGGTTGATTGTTTGGGGCACTTACCCACTGAGCCACATCCTCAGTTCTTTTATGTTTTATATTGAGACAGGGTCTCACTAAGTTGCCAAGGCTGACCTTGAATTTGGGATCCTCCTGCCTTAGAATTATAGGCATATGCCACTGCCCAGCACAACTGCTTTATATTTTAAAGTTATTAGAAATATGTGTTTATGGTAGAAAAGTTGGAAATTGAGAAAGTATAATAAAGGACATGAAAATAATCATCCATTGATAACTACTACATAATATTTTCTTTCAGTGATTTTTATCCTTTAATAAATTTAATTTAAAAAAATAATATCATAATGAAGCCAGACATGGTGGAATAAGTCTGTAATCCAGTGACTTGGGAAGCTGAGGCAGGAGGATTGTAAATTGGAAGCCAGCCTGGGCAATTTAACAAGACCTTGTCTCAAAATAAAAAATAAAAAGGGCCAGGGATGTAGCTCAGTGGTAGAGTGCACCTGAGTTCAATTCCCAGTGCCAAAAAAAAAAAAGAGTGAGAGAGGGAGAGGGAAAAAGGCGAAGGCCAAAGGGGATTATAGTGAATACACAGTTCTGTGAATACATAGTTCACTTTCTTTTTTCCATATAACATCTTGTCTTATTAAATATCTCTTTTAGGCTTAATTTTAAAATCTTTTCATTTCTGAAATAATTTTAGACTAACAGAAAAGTTGTGAAGATTGCAGAGTTCCTATGTATCCTCATTCAGTTTTGCCTAATGTTAACATCCTTCATAACCATAGTACAATTAACCTAGAGTTTCTGGGTCAAGCAAATAAAACACTGGATGCCCAGTTAATTTTGAATTTCAGGTGCACATTGAATAATTTTTCAGTATAAGTTGTCCTAAATACTTCATGGAGACATATCTATATAAAAACTTGTTTGTGTGAAATTCAAATTTAAGTGGGTGTCCTGTATTTTATCTGACAACCCTTACTTAGTTTTTTTTTTTGGTACTGAGGATTGAACTCAGGGGCACTCAACCACTGAGCCACATCCCCAGCCCTATTTTTTGTGTTTTATATAGAGACAGGGTCTCACTGAGTTGCTTAGCGCCTTGCTGTTGCTGAAGCTGGCTTTGAACTCGCGATTCTCCTGTCACAGCCTCCCAAAGTGCTGGGATTACAGGCATGCACCACTGCGCCCGGCTTACTTGGTATTTATTAAAACTAAGTAATTAACATTGGTACAGTGCTTTCAGGTAAACTACAGACTTTGGTTTTTAGCCTTGTCTCTATACTTGCTAGTTCAGATATACTGGGCATTTCTAATACCTGAGTTTTCTGTAGTGCTGAAGAGGAATGATTTTTGTTTTGAAGTGACTTGCCCTACTACAGAATCCTTTGGTTTACATGTCAGTTGTTCCTTTATCATCCACTTTCTAACTTGTTTTCTTGAAGTCTCTTATCTGTTGGAGTCTCTTCTTTTATTCACTTTGTTCTTAGGGTCTTATGCCTCTTTTATCATTTTACTGTCATTTTTGTACATTTCTGGTAGGAAGCAGAAATAAACAAATGCTCAATCTTCAACATTTACTTTATAGTCCTGTTCAGATAATTCATTGCAGTTAGTCTTCTGTATAAACCAAATTACTGAAATTACAGTTAGAAGCTCATTGGTGACCTCCTGATGGTAATATTCACCAGCATTGGCTTTTTGTTTCTTCTTCTTTTTTTTTTTTTAATATTTTTTAGTTGTTGATGGACACAATGTCTTTATTTTATTGCTTTGTATGTGGTGCTGAGGATCGAACCCAGGGCCTCACGCATGCGAGGCAAGCGCTCTACCGCTGAGCTACAATCCCAGCCCCTTTTTGTTTCTTCTTGAAACTATGTCTTATGTTTTATTACCATTCTCTTCTACTCTCCTGACTTTCTGACCCTTCTCAAATGCTTGAATATGTTTGGCTTTTTTCACATGCATCTTAATTTTTGGTCTTCTGCAAGCCTTCTTTTTTAAAAATATTTTTTAGTTGTAGATGAACAGTATTTTTACTTTATTTTTATGTGGTGCTGAGGATCGAACCCAGTGCCTCACACGTGCGAGGCAAGTGCTGTACCACTGAGCCACGACCCCAGCCCTCTGCAAGGCTTCTTTTATTTTAAATATTTATTTTTTAGTTGTAGGTGGACAGAATATCTTTATTTTATTTTTATGTGGTGCTGTGGATCGAACCCAGTGCCTCATGCATGCTAGGCGAGCACGCTACCACTGCGCCACAACTCCAGCCCTCTGCAAGGCTTCTTGACTTAAGTCTTCTTACTGCTTTCTGCCCCTTGTCCTATTGTAATTAATAGCACTCCCTTTCTCTAGTCTCCCAAGCCAGAAATATGAATGCTGTGATGGATCTTATTTCCTTCATCCCTCAAATCTAACTAGATTTTGTTTTGTTCTTATAGTACTAGGGATTAAACCCAGGGCCATGCATGTGCTAGGCAAGTGCTCTACTTTTTGTTGTTTATTTTTTTTGAAACAAGTTCTCATTTAAGTTGCCCAGGCTGACCTCCAACTTGTGATCCTCCTGCCTCAGCCTCCCAAGTAGGTGGGATTACAAATATGTACCAGCACATCAACCTTAGTTATTTGTATTGATGCTATCCGCCAATAACTTATTATTATTTTTTAAAATAATTCTTTTTAAAAAATTTTTTAGTTGTTGATGTACTTTTACTTATTTATATGTGTTGCTGAGAATCAAATCCAGTGCCTCACACATGCTAGGCAGGTGCTTTACCACTGAGCCACAATCCCAGCCCCTAACTTATTTTTTAATTAAAAAATCCCATTGATGCTAGGGATCAGACCCAGAGCCTCATTCATTGAGCCTCTCTGAGCTACACCCCCACTCTCCAATAAGTCTTGACATCACCTTTCTATTGCCCCTGCTCTTTCTCTTATTTCTTATTTGGATTAAGGCAGTAATATAGTATTTTATGTCTTCTCTAGTGTCTTTCTACCTTTAGTATAAATCCCAGTCGCCATCACTGAGTTCTGTGAAGCAAACTGATAATCTCATGACACTAACTCAGTGGGTTCCTGTTACCTACAGGATGTATTACTGTCTAGCCAAACATTGTGCTAAGTGCTTATTATTTTATGTATTATCCTTTCAAGATGGGACTCTCACTATGTCGCCCAAGTGGGTCTTTAACTCCTGGACTTGAGTGATCTTCTTGCCTCAGCCTCCCGAATAATTGGGACTGTATATCACTTTACCTGGCTAATCTTTTTTTTGGATTCTTATAAAAAAGTATTATGATGTGTTTGATGAGATTTCTAGGGATCTGATAAGGTCTCAGAGATATTTAAATTGGGATTTTAGGGGCTGCTGTTGTGGCTTAGTAGTAGAGTGTTTACCTAGCAGTGTGAGGCACTGGGTTCAATTCTCAGCACAACATAAAGTAAATAAATGAAATAAGGGTATTGTGTCCATCTACAACTAAAAACGTATTTTTTTTAAAAAAAATTGAGATTTTAATGATGAACAGAGAAAAGACAGACTGATAGAGAAAAGTGTCTATATAGCAGGAAGGGTAGAGGTGATAGTCTAGACAAGATGAGCAGAGGTGCCAGCGAAATATTTAGTATGTTTAGGCAATTACAAATCCTTGAGTATTACTTGAATGTTAAGGAAAATAGTGTGGTTAATAGAGTGGAAGAAGATGCTGGTAAGATAGAGGTTAGGTCATTAAGGGTTTCATATGTCAACCTCAACCTTTACTGCCATTTTTTGAGCACTTACTATAGGGCAGGCACTGTGCTAAATACTTAAATATTTATCTCATTTAACCAAACAGTCCTGTAGAGTCAGTGCTAATTACCTGCATTTTACAGATTAGGATACCAAACTCAGATTGCATAATTTACCTAACCTAATAATGGCTGAGGCATTCAGTCATGGCCTTCAAATTCTTCCACAATCTGGCCATACTGATTTTTTTCTAGTCTTATTTTTCTATGTATTTAATGTTCTTTCCTTATTTCAGTTACATTAGGTATTTGACTCTTCTTCAAGGTGCCCTTTACATTCATTTCATCTTTGTGTCCTTTGCTCCTTCTGTTTTTGGCTTGGTCTCTCTCTTTTTTTTTTATCTCTTTCTCATTCTTATATTTTCTTATTGACACTCCCCTTCCCTGTTGAAATCGCATTTGCCTGTGTGTGGGGTGGCACATATTGGGGGTTTAATCCAGGGGTCCTTTACCACTGGATATACCCCAAACCCTTTATTTTAATTTTTATTATTTATTTATCTGTTTATTTGTTTATTTATTTATTTATTTGGTACTGGAGATTGAACTCAGGGGCACTCAACCACTGAGCCACATCCCCCAGCCCTATTTTGTGTTTTATGTAGAGACAGGGTCTCACTGAGTTGCTTGGGGCTGGCTTTGAACTCACGATTCTCCTATCTCAGCCTCCCTAAGTGCTAGGATTACAGGCTTGCACCATTGCGCCCAGCTTAATTTTTATTTTGAGACAAGGTCTCATTAAGCTGCTAAGGCTGGCCTTGAACTTGGTGATCTTCCTACCTTAGTCTCCCAAGTTGGTGGGATTACAGACACATACCACTGTGTTTGACTCTACTTACCTCTAGAGATCATCATTTTTTTAAGGTCCTTCTCAAATTCTGCCTGTGCTATGAAATTTTTTTGTTCTTTTTCTTTTTTTTTTTCCTGGTAATTGGCCTTCTATTTTTCACTGTAACAATTTCATTCGTTTATCATTGTCCTTAAGCTATTAGCCTTCCCTTGGATTGTTCCCTGTATACTTTTAATTTTTAATTTGGCCATATATTTCATTAAGGAAAAAATAGAAACTATTAGGCCCCAAATTTTCCTTTCTAACGGTTCATCTCAAACTTCCTTGTATCTCTACTCAAATTCTCATTTTTCCTTTTTGTTACAAGCACTCAGTGCTCTCCCTCCTTTGGCCATCCTTTTCTTCTTTATATTTTAAATATCCCTTTTTCTGCTAGGTCATGCCTGTTGGTGATCACTCCTCCTTGTTGAGACGTGTTCGGCTCTCTCCCATCTTTATGAAACTCTTCTTTGATGGCCACATTCCCTTTGGACTACTGCCCCATCTCTCTGCCCCACTTTATGGCCAAAATTTTCAGAAGTGCTTTCTCTACTTCCTCACTTTCCATTCATTCTTCAACCTATTCTAGTTTGGTCTCAGTCTAATCATGGTGAAACTGCTCTTATAAAATCACTAATGACTACTGTATTACTAAATCCAGTGGCTGCTTTTCAGTTCTCATTCTTCTGGGCCTTTCAACAGTTCTATTAAATAGGTACTTATCCCTTAAAAAAGTCTTTTCTTTTCTGTTAAAAATAGCACTTTCTTTGCTTTTTTCTATCTCCATCCTACTGTTTCTACTCTCCTTTGCAAACTTGTTCTCTTTCATGTAACCTTGAAATGTTGGCTTTTTTCATTGCTCAATCCTGGACCTTCTCTCTTCCCTTGATATATATTTTTTCTCTGTGCAATCTCATTCCTTTGTTACTGCTTGTATGCCCTTGACTCCCAAATTTATAATACTCATCCCATACCTATCATCTGAGATCACTTGCTATTTGCCTGTTTATGTGAAATTTCACTTGAGTATCCTATAGGCATTGAGTATTTGGTTTGCCCCGCCCTTCTCCATAAGTGCACTTCATCTAATCTTCCCCATTCCACTAAATAGCACATTTAACTACTTGCCTCAAGTCACAATCTTGGGGAATCATTATTGATTCTATCTCCAGGTATTTATCTCAGTATGTTTATTTGCTATTACTTTATTAGAACTTTGATCCATCAACTCTTGCCTGGACTACTAGAATAGTCACTTAATTGGATTCCTTGCTTATATTACTCCTTTTTTTCTTAGATGGTATTGGGGATTAAACCCAGGGCCTCACAATACACTAGCAAGCACCCCACTACTGAGCTATATATACTTCCAGCTCTAAACTCTGGCCTTATGATTTCTTGTTGCACGTAGCATAAGATACAATATTCTTATGGGTGATCTGACTTCTGTCAACTTGCATTTGCTGACAGTGCTTCAATCATACTGATCTTTCAGTTCCTTTAGTGGGCTAGTCTTTTTCCTATTTCAGGGCCACATGCGCTGGTCCTTCTGCCTAGATTTCTCTCGCTCTCTTGGTGATTACTTAAAATCTTTTTTTTTTTTTTTTTTAACTGAGGATTGAACCCAGGGGCACTTAACCACTGAGCCACACCCCCCGGACCTTTTTAAATATTTTATTTAGAGATAAGATCTCACTAAGTTGCTGAGGCTAGCTTTGAATTCATGAGCCTCCTGCCTCAGCCTCGTGAGCTGCTGACATTACAGGAGTGTACCTCCACACCCAGCCTGATTACTTAAAATCTTTTAGGTTTCTGATTAAATATCATTTGCTCCAAGAGGCCTGCTATTGTTACTCATGTTCTCTTCTCCCCTACTGTCATAGCATTTATCACAATTTATAATATTTTTCTTGCCATGTTTATTTGATTGCTTATCTCTATTACATTGTAACACATGGGCAAAGATCATATGTTTTGTTTACAATTGTACATCCAGTACTTTCTATAGTATATAATAGTCCATAAATATTTGTTGAAGAAATGGGAGAGATATAAAGATTGATCGAAGTGTTGTAGATGGAGCTCAGTCGTAGAGCACTTGCCTAAAGATTGATCAAAGGTAGTCACAAAAGGCAATAATAATATTAAAAACTTTTTAAGATAGTTGACTAAATCATTGATGTTTTAGTCCTTTCTTTTCTAGTTCTAAAAACTATCAATTCTCCTTTAAGCCCAGTGTAAGCCTTATCCCACAATTTTTTTTCCCTCAACATTTCATCATAAAAAATTGCAATTAGCCAGCCATGGCGGCACATAACCTATTATATCCTAGCAACTTGGGAAGCTAAGGCAGGAGGACCACATTTTGAGGCAAACCTCAGCACCTTAGACCCAATCTCAAAGTAAGAAATTAAAACAGATCTGGGGATGTAGTTCAGTGGTAAAGGTCCCCAGGTTCAATCCCCAGTACCAACAAAACAAAACAACAGAACATTGCAATCACCCAACAAAATTGAGAGCATTTTATAGAGAACACTTGTGCACTTGCTACCTAGATTCTGCCATTAATTTTTTTCTATACTATCTTTGTCATGTATCTATTTACTTCTCTTTGTATTTATCAATTTATCTTATTATAGCCCTCAAAGTTTGATATCATTCCATGTTCCAGGTTTGTTATTCTATTTTATATATTATTTTCATTGTGTTTTTTTTTAACCTGTAAACTATTTAGAAGCATGTTGGTTATTTCAGGACACTTGAGGATATGGTATGTTCATACAATGAAATACTATTTCATCCTAAAAAGGCACGAGGTACTGATATATTCTGCAACATTGAAAGTATGCTAAGCAAAAGAAGCCAGTCGTAATAGATCACATTTATTATTTATATGTAAAGTCTATAATAGGTAAATCTATAGGGATAGAAAATAGATTAGTGTTTGCCTACTGTTGGGGAAGGGTGTTAGTGAAATGAGGAATGACTTGTTACTGATTATGGGGTTTCTTATTAGGGTAATAAAAATGTTCTAAAATTGATTGTGATAGTTCACAACTATATGAATATGCTAAGACCATTGAATTATGCACTTGAAGTGGGTAAAATATATGGTATGTGAATTATTTTTCAAAATTGTTGATAAAAGTTTTAAATTAGTTTAGCAATTAATTTAGCAAGGTCACAGCCTACAAGATCAATATACAAAGGTCCACCACATTTCTGTATGCCAGCTAGAAATCAATAATCTGAAAATGAAATTAAAATACTTTTATTCATAGTAGCATCAAAAAGGATAAAATAGGAATAAAGTTTTCAGAAAATGTACAAGACTTGTATGCTAAAAATTATAGAATATTGCTGATAGAAATTAAGGAAGATCAAAATAAAAAGAGAGGCAGTGCATGTTTATGATTTGGAAGACTCAATATTGTGAAGATGGTAATTCTCCTTCAATTTATCCATAAATTCAGTCTTTATCAAAATCTTGCAGCCTTTTTGTCTTTCTAGAATTTGACAAACTGATCCTAAAATTTACATGAAAACCCAAAGGACCAGAAATAGCCAGTTTTGAAAACAGAGGAAAGTTGGAAGAATTACACTACCTGATTTCACTACCTAGTATAGGGGCTGGGGTTGTAGCTCGGTGACAGAGTGCTTGCCTAGCACATGTGAGGCACTGGGTTCGATCCTCATAAAAATAAACAAACAAAATAAAGGCATGTTGTCCATGTACAACTACAAAAAAATTTAAAAAAACAAAAACAAAAAAACCTAGTATAAAGCCACAGTTGTAAAGACCATATGGCATTGCTGCAAGGCTATGCATATTAACCAATGAAACAGAATTTAGAGTCCACAAAGAAACTTATACATAGGTCATTTGATTTTCAATAAAGATATACCTTTAATCCAAGATTTTTCTGTTATAAAAACCCTAATGTAAAATAGTCCCTGCTGCTGCAGTATAACTCAGACTGCATTGCAATCAAGCCAGTGAATGCATCACTCTCTGCTGGATAAATTGCTACATCATTCTTGGTTCTTGGCATGTTACAATGTTGGGATCAGTGTGGGCTTCTAGTTGGATTTTGTGCCAGGTATGTGTCTACCTTAGAGACACTATTCATGGTAGATTAAAATGCTTCAGATTTGGGAAAGTGAATATGGCTTTTTATCTTTTGTCTCCTAATATTACAGAAAGATGGTAGGTAGTATCCAAAAAAGAGTAGAAACTCTAGCTTTGCTTTTGGATCTTGGTATGCTGTATATGTTCAGTTGTTTTAAAAAGATCTACATAAACTTGGTTACTGAATGTGCCTTCTTCTGTTTATTTTTCAGGTATAGGCCAGTGCCATACAGGCTGTCTTATTCTATACTCAGTGCTTTATTTGATTTTTGAATGTTGAACTTGTGTAACAATGGCAAAGAATGGTTCTCTTATGGTAACTGTCTATGTTTATAGATGCTTAGATGTGTGTAAAATTGAGCTGCTTCTACATCTGTGGCTGCTGTGCTGTGTAATTGTTCTGAACAAAGGCTTCGGTGCTGTATTTAAAAAAAATTTTTAGTTGTAGATGGACACAGTACTTTTATTATATTTATTTATATGGTGCTGAGCATCGAACCCAGTGCCCCATGCATGTGAGACAAGTGCCCCGCCACTGAGCCACAACCCCAGCCCCTCAATGCTGTATTTTTGAAATGTTTTATCCTGAAGAGATGTAAAGACAGAAGGGTTCCTCTGTAGCAGCTTTGTTCTTTAAAGGAACAAGTAAACTTGACTATTTCTATCAGGCACTGGCATGGTGAAGGGATGGCACAAAGTGGTACAGACCAGAGAACAATTAGGGACTTACTTATTTTATTATGGCTGATGGTCATGTTAGGTGGCCTGATTATTTTCAATTTGGGTCAGCTGGATGTACTAAGATTAAGATTTTTTTTATTTTGGTCATCAATCTTCTATCTGTGCTTTAGGTCATTTGTATATTTCTGTTTGGAGAGTTTCTGTGGAAGGTTAATAAGCCCTCAGAGTGACTGATATCAGATTATCAACTATTTCTATCCAGCACTTTGGTGGGAGATTTTTTTCTAACCATGCATGATTCAGGTGAAATATAACCCCAGTGAATTATACCAACCCTGAGGACTTGCCTCAAGAAGTTTTCATTCTATAGGTACTAAGCTTTTAGAGTCTTTGCTATTGTTTTTCCTCACATTGCAAGAGAGCATTTTCATGAGTATCTACTTAATTCAAGCCAAAGCAGGAAGATGTTTCTGTATAATGTTCAGCCATTGTTTAGTTTTAAAATCCTCTGCAAATTTGTTTTCATAGCAATATATATGTCCCAGTGTTATTTCTAGGCAGGATTTTTCTTCCCTGCTTAAACTGGATTAGACCTCTTTGTCCAACATATTTGTCCAGGCCCCCTTTCCCTTTAAAGATTTTTATCTGTATCTTTTATTTTGCATTAACTCCATTATCATTCTCGAATTTTGGCTACTAAAATTTTTGTGCATTTTTAAGTATCACTATGTTGCCCTGAAAATTAGAACATGACTCTTACTTTAGTGGCATGTTTCCTTTCTACTTGGCTTTCTTTCTTTTCCTCTGTACCTGCTTTCACCTTTTTGGAGTATGACTATCAGTATTATTTATTTTGATTGGATCTCAGAAATTACCTACTTAGGCTGTGCTGTCGTCCTCCCTCAGGCTTTCATGACCCCATTATTTTCTTGGTTTAGTTGTCCTTGTAAACTTTGCCTTCTTTTTGCCCTAGGGCCTCCTGGTCATGTACTCCTGGTAGTCAGGAGAGGCAGTGGAGTTTTTTCTGGTGACTGTCAGAAGAAAGTTCAGTTAAACATGCTTGTTGCAGCTAAGAAAAAGCAGTGCTGCTATTTTCCAGTTACACAAGATTTTAGATTTCTCCCCTGTCCTCTCAACCCCCTTGGAAAGTCAGGGAATTCTGTGTGTGAACCAAGTGAGGGGGGAAATGTAAGGAGGAAAAATGGGGAAATAGGGAAATTGGGGACAAAGTAGACAAAAAGCCTGTAGTTTGAGACCATCAAGAATACTCTAGTTTGGCTGAAGCAGGGCCAGGAAGGCATAGTATCTTTTGTCCTTGTGGGTTTTAAGCAGCTGCAACAGGAAGAACTGTTATGTTTACAAGGTCAAAATTTGAAGAAAAAGATTCCATTCCTTTGCCATCTTGATATGGAGGGTTCTGCAGAGGAAATAAGGAAATGAGATATTACATGCTTCACAGGTAAGTTTTAGGAGCCATATTTGGACAGTATATTCCTTTAAAAACAGTATGGTACTGACAGATAAGCCCTAGAGTTTATGGGAAATTTGATTGGATAATTTTTTTTGTGTCTGTATGAAAATGAAGGCTGTGTTTTAATGAAATACATGAAAACTGGCATATTTGCTTCTGAATTTCTAAACCTTTATTTTACATTCAGAATTTGATAGAAAGATATGTGAACCCATGTGTGATATTGTAGCTGTTCTAGAAATAAACACCCCTGCATGGGCCTTCTTGTGCTGTTATTTCATTGAGAGCTCAGTCTGTGCCAAATTTACTCACTGGATTTAGCTAATATTTCAAGAGTGAAGTCTCTTCAACTTGTTTTCAACTTTGCTGAAAACCTTTTTAGAATATGTGTCTGGGCCAAAAAAGGTGCCTACTGCAGCTGTCTTGGCATATGTCCAGACTGGAGTGGTTGAGGATGTCAAACGCTCTTACCCCAGGATCTTTCTTATTATTATTAGAAATCAGGCTGAGGAGGAAGTGAGTGGTGCTTTCTCAGGCCTTCTTCAGGCCTTTTATAGGTCTGTGCCTCCCCAGCAGAGTGTTGACTAAAAGACCTGAATGATTGGTTCCACAGCACTCATTAAGGGTCCCTCAATTATCTTTTTTGTTTGTTTGTTTTGTAATCTATAGTTTTTATTTTGAACAAAATTACCTGAAAATTAAACAGGAGTTCGGCAAAATCAGAAAAGAAACAAAAAACATTGAGTTGTTAAAAATTTGTCTTCAGGGCTGGGATTGTGGCGCAGTGGTAGCGTGCTCGCCTAGCATGCGTGAGGCACTGGGTTTGATCCTCAGCACCACATAAAAATAAAATAAAGATATTAAAAAAAAATAGGGACCTACCAGACATCTATAAAATATTTTTTAAAAAAATTAAAAAAATAAAATAAAATAAAAATTTGTCTTCAGAACAATCATTCTTTTCTTTTAACCACCTCTTCACCCTTTTGGGGGGAAACCAAACAAAACAAAATCATTCTTCCTTTTTTTTTTTTTAAATATTTATTTTTTAGTTGTAGGCAGACAGAATATCTTTATTTTATTTTTACGTGGTGCTGAGGATCGAACCCAGTGCCTCACGCATGCTAGGCGAGCACGCTACCACTGCACCACAACCCCAGCCCCCAAAATCATTCTTTTAACCACCTCTTCACCCTTTTGGGGGGAAACCAAACAAAACTTCCACTGTGAGTCAAAGAAATAAAAACAGATATTGTGTATAAATTATATATACATACATATATATACACATACAAGTATATCAAAAAGGTCTTAAAATATGTATAAATATTAAATATTTAAAATATATTAAAATGTTTTGTGTATAACATTTTGTATTTATATATGCAAAGCAAACGTTTTATATATGTAAAATGAACATATATATAAACAAAATATGTGTGTATGTTTGAGTTTGTGTGTATATAGTATCTGAATGTTTATGCGGCCTCCTGTCAAGGTAGGATCTTTGGGAGGTGATGATGGTATTTGAGATTAGTGCCCTTAAAAAATAGGCCTCAGAGAATTGCCACATGTGAGAATATAGTAAGAAAGTACCATCTCTGAATTTGCTGGTGACTTCATCATAGATTTTCTAGCCTCCAGAACTGTAGAAATAAATTTCTGTTGTTTAAAAGCCACCCAGTTTATAATATTCTGTTCTAGGAGCTTAAAGGCACTAAGATCGTGTGTGTGTGTGTGTGTGTGTGTGTGTGACAGAGAGAAAGATTTTCTATTTTCAATGAACAAAGTTACAGTGATTTATTTTAAAGATCTTAATTGGCTTTACTTTAAATTCTAGAATAGAGTGACACTTCATTGCATAAATAATAAATATTTCCATGAACCAAGCAGAGATTGTTTTTATAGACAGAAAAGGCTTGAAGAAAACAAACAAAAACCAAAACCTGATTGGTCTTTCATAGTTTCTTGCCATGGACAAGGAGACAAAACAACAGAAAAATACCTGGTTAACATCAGGTTACTTTATGTAATCTTTTTTTGTATGAATGGAATTAGGTGGAGGGAATTAGAGTATTTGCCATTGAAAACTGGCATATTTGGAAAATTTGGGCGTTCTCTTGCTAACCTTGATTGCTCTGGAAAGTCAGATAAATGACTTAATTTCAACTTGGTGACAAAGAACTTCTCGTGTGACTCCATTTTGATTTTTAGCTTGGTCTATTGGAGCCCAGTGCAGGAGCTTAGTCCAGAATGATGACCTCTAATAAGTTTTGTTTAATACTATGGTTAAATATGTCAGACAGATAATCTGTATATATATTTTTCCAAGGAGGTATACTTCTCAGAGTAGTTTGTCCTTTTACAGTTTTTACAGTCATCTTGGGAATTCTTCCATGTTGGATCTTCTGTTATTTTGTCTTCTTTTTTCTTGGTTTACTCCATCATTTTGGAAGACAACTGTGTAACTGCGGCCTTAGAAAAGGTAGGTGAGAAGTGAAGATTTTCCTTTACAGTTGATCCTCTTGTTTTCATCATGTTGTTCCGTTTTTCTCTGTGCTATCATGCCCAGTCCCTACCTTAACTAGGGCCTCTGTGATCTCACCACTTCAGAAAGTAAATCCAGGGGCTGAGGTTGTGGCTCAGTGGTAGAGCACTTGCCTTGCATGTGGGAGGCACTGGGTTCGATCCTCAGCACCACATATAAACAAATGAATAAATAAAGGTCAATCAACAACTAAAAAAAAATTAAAAAAAAAAAAAAGAAAGAAAAGAAAAGAAATCCAGTAAAATTTAATTGCCCGCCTAGGATAGAGAAAGGGTAATTGTGTAACTGTGTGAGAACATGGAGGGAGTCTGATAATCTGTAATGTTCTCTTCCAGGCGCTGCTTCTTAGACCTCCAGTCAGTTCTGCTTTTAGTTTCATCCTGCCCCTGTTTGCCTCTCATTGTTGTTAGCAGATTTAAACCATATTCAGCAAACGGTATCATATACATTTGAGTGGTGTTTTGTAGTTAAGGACTTTATAAATATTTTGTGTCCCTTTAACTTAATAATTATGTATAATTTTAGTTCATCAATAAAAAATATAAAATTACCTATTACCACTTTAGATATTGGGCTGATATTAAAATTTTCTTGAAGATATAGTTCAACTTTGCTTATTAAATGCATAAGCACTTTTTTTTTTTTTCGGTTGTATTATGAATCAAACCCAGGGCCTTGGGCATGCTAAGCAAAGCAAGACCTCTACCACCTAGCCCATCCTCCTCCACTTTTTAATTTTTATTTTGAGATGGAGGTCTCACTAAACTGCCTAAGTTCTGTGTGACTTTTATAACTTGTTTTCTTATAGAAATATTTTTAAAGTTTTACAGTTTAAATGAAAAAAAATTCTCCGAAAAGTTGTTGTCTTTTATGCATGTTTCTTCCTCACTGTCCAAATTTACTTTTTTATAACTTTTAAGATAATGCCTATTTATGTGTCTTTTCAAATCAATATAAATCATTTTTTTTTGCACTGGAGATTGAACTCAGGGGCAGTCAACCACTGAGCCACATCCCCAGCCCTATTTTGTGTTTTATGTAGAGACAGGGTCTCACTGAGTTGCTTAGCACCTCGCCGTTGCTGAGGCTGGCTTTGAACTCACGATTCTCCTGTCTCAGCCTCCCTAAGTGCTGGGATTACAAGCTTGCGCCACCACATCCGGCTTAAATCATTTCAATTATTTATAATATTAGCCATTCTTTCAGTCCTTGGGAACTTGGATTTGTAATGATTAGTATGACAGGGATATATTTGGGATTTAAATGAACATTAGAAGACATAAAAAGGAAAGATGCAAGTAGTTTGCTCTACAAAACCATCTGTTAAAAAACAATAGCTGGAGCGGGGTGTGGTGATGCATGCCTGTAATCCCAGCACTTTGGGAGACTGAGACTGGAGAATTGCAAGTTCAAAGCCAGCCTCAGCAATGGCGAGGTGCTAAGCAACTCAGTGAGACCCTGTCTCTAAATGAAACACAAAATAGGGCTGGGGATGTGGCTCAGTGGTCGAGTACCCCTGAGTTCAATTCCCGAGTACCCCTGAGTTCAATTCCCGGTACAAAAAAAAGAAAAAAAAAAACCCACCAAAAACAATAGCTGGGCGTGGTGAAGTATACTTGTAATCCTAGCAACTCTGGAGCCTGAGACAGGAGGATTGCAAGTTTGAGGCCATCCTTAGTAACTTGCCAACTCTGTCTCAAAATAAAAAAATAAAAAGAACTAGGAATATAGCAGTAGACTGAGTTTAGTCCCCAGTACCAAAAAACAAAACAACAAAAAAATGCCAACAGGGCTGGGGTTAGAGCTCAGTGGTATAGTGCTTGCCTAGCATATGTGAGTCATTGGGTTTGATTCTCAGCACCACATATAAATAAATAAAATAAAGATCCATCGACAACTAAAAAAAACATTTAAAAAACAAAACAAGGGACTGGGCTTGTAGCTCAGTGGTAGAGCGCTTGCCTAGCATGTGTGAGGCACTGGGTTCAGTTCTCAGCACCACATAGAAATAAAATAAAGATCCATTGACAACTAAAAAATATTTTAAAAAACAAAACAAAAACCCAAGAACACCAACAAGCCCAACCACTTGATATTTGCTTTAAAGGCCTAATCTTCACATGGGTGTGCAATGAATTATAAACGATGACCATATTCAATTTAGTTTAACTAAATGTAGTACTGTAGAGTTGTCAAGCTCGGGGGCTCTAGAATCAGGCTAAATTTAGATCTCATTTTTGTCACTTCTACTGTCTGTCTGATCATGGGCAAGTTACATAATTCCTCTGAGCCTTATTTTCCTAACTTGTAAGATGGCACTCGAGTAGTACAGCATTATTGTGAGGATTAATATGCCAGTGCATGTGAGAGCTTAGCACAGTGTCTGTCTCGTAACAAGTAGTCAGAAATGGTGGTGGTTATTTTTATTTAGTTTTCAATAATTAATAATAATCATCATCATTCAAAAATGTTTGAGCAACTTTTATATACGCCAAAACCCCTTTGGTGGTAGAGAGATAGAATGAATAGGAGTTCTCATCCTCAAAGGATCAGTAAGAGTCTTCTCAAGGGACTCACTATCAAGGAAGGCAGTTGTGTAAACTCATGTAATAGTCCAGCTATCTTTAGTAGGAAAGATGTATGTATAGGTTCTGTTGTGGCACAAAGGGCGCTCATCCTCATTAAGGGTGAAGCTGGAGAATCATTGTGAGCAAAAGGAGCTCACTGGGAGAACTGACTGTTGCTTTTGTTTGTTTGTGTGTTTTGCAGTGCTGGAGGACAAAACCCAGGGCCCTGCCTATGCTAGGCAAATGTTCTCCACTGAGCTACATCCCCAACCCAGTTTAGTACATTTTGAAGGATGAACTGGAGCAGTAGTGGCAGACAAGGAAGGAAAGGATATTCCTGACAGAGAATAAGCAATGCAAAGGCCAGAGGCTGACAGTAGCATGGTATATTTCAGAAACCATAAGCAGAGAATAAAAAGCAATGCACAGTCATTTCTCATACAGTAGGAATAGAACTTATATTTATAAAAGTTCTAGTCTAACTTTTGTGGGGTTTAATTTGCTAATTCACATGTTCTGATTTCCTTCATCATCTTCCTGTTTCACTACTCTGTAGATGTCAGCTTGCCTCATAGAGGGCAGATGAATGTATTTGCCATTCAAGGAGTTATTTTGGGACATATTTTTACACATAGTCTCCTTTAAATCCTAAGCAATTGCTATACTTATAAAGGGCTGCTATGTAAGTAGGGAGGGGAGAAATGTTATAATATACTGGTGGATTCCTGTTGCTGAAAAAGCCAAGTTGTAATAAATTAGAACAGCTTCCACTCTGCCATCCTTTTATATTTCTTTTAAAGAACATGTAGTGCTGATTAGGTATTTAAATATGTGTAGAAGTAATACAAAAATGGAAGTTCCCAAGATCAGTCCTAATGTGTGTTTTGTTTGAAAGTTGTATCCTCAGATTTTAAATAACTGTGGAACATAAAGTGAAGGTACCTATAGTGTTGATGATGCAATGAGGACAGATGGAGAAATGTTGGGTGTCATACTTGTAGACCTTGATTTCAAGGTGTGGGTACCTCTGGAGCATTATTCCTCTTTGTTGCCTTCCATATCATTCATTAATAACAGTTTAAATTTTTTTATTCATTATTATTATTTTTTAAACAGGTTAATTCACTTTATTTTTCTTGTATAAAAAGCCTGTGATCTAGTCACAAATGGAGCTTGGGTCCTCAACACACAGAATCTGATATGAGTTCTTATAAAATGGTCAGTGAATTCCCGAGAGGGAGATTTGGTGGACATGTGGGACTTACTAATCTTGTTTCCCCAGTAGCTTCTCTGCATAGGAACAATGAAGAGCTTGGTCAGGATGATGGCTCCACAGATGGTGGTGGCCACTTCCCTTCCTTTTCATCTGGTACTTACCAGACTGATGTGATTGTTATAGATTGTTGATGGTGATAAATGCCATAAACTTGGTCTCCTGGCCAGTGCAAGTCTGCTTCTGCATCAGCAAGAATTCAAAACCTCATTTTGGAGAGATGCCCTCAGGAAAAAGTCAATGATCTCAGACTCCGTGATGGGCAGGGAGAAGAGATCCCTCCCTTCCAGTGACTTGACCTTCATGTCCTTTACCAGGCAGCCCAGCTTGGTGACCAGTATCCCTCCTTGACCTTGCTTCTTAGAACCCATTGGCATCACATGCTCAGAGCTCTGGATCCTCCTGCTGCTCTGGTGTCATCAACTGTTTGGTGTTTTCCCTGAAAAGAAGCAGTGACAATTTTTTAAAAGTGAACTTTGTTAAGGTGTAATTTATAGTCAAGTAAATGTATCTGTTTTACATGGACATTTCAGTGAGATTTTAAATCAGGTTTGTTAAGATACAGTTTACCTACAATAAAGTTCACCTCTTTGAAAATTAAACAGTTTTAGCTGGGTGGTGACTTGGGAGGCTCAAGCAGGTGGATTACAAGTTTAAGACCAGTCTCAACAAATCAGCAAGGCCCTAAGCAATTTAGGGAGACCCTGTCTCAAAAAACAAAGGGCTAGGGATGTAGCTTAGTGGTAGAGCACCTCTGGGTTCAATCCTTGTTACCAAAACAACAATAAAATTTACAGTTTTATGGTTTTGACATGTGTATCTATCTGTGTAACTACCATCACAATCAGGATCAAGATATAGAACATTTCTGCCAGATGTGGCACACGTCTGTAATCCCAGTGTCTTGGGAGGCTGAGACAGGAGAACCCCGAGTTCAAAGCCAGTCTTAGCAATGGTGAGTTGTTAAGCAGCTCAGTGAGACCTTGTCTCTAAATAAAACAAAATAGGACTGGGGATGTGGCTTAGTGGTCAAATAATCCTGAGTTCAAATTTTCGGTACCAAAAAAAAAAGGATATAGAACATTTCCATCATCTCCACACTCCCTTGCTGTCATTTCCCTCAACCCAGCACACTGATCAGCTTTCTACACTGTAAATGGGTTTTCCATGATTCAGAATGTCACATACATGAAGTCATACAGTATGTGCTCATTTTAAAAAATACTATGCATTTTACTGTATGCTGCTGCCAGGGTATGTCAAATAATTACTCTTGTGAAATAGAAATTCATTAAAATTCAAAGAGGTAGATGTTAAGGACTGACAAAAGTAGAAGTTTGTTATCGCACATGTATTATAGGGAAGCTTTTGTACAGGCTTCAGATTTAGCTGTCTTGAACATTCACTGGTTTGTGTGAAGTGGTTTGGGAAACCTCTGAAAGATTCTTTTAACTACAAAAAGGAACAGACTTTCTGGGGTCTGAAGGGATTTGTACTTAAAGATGCTCCAGTCGGCAGGGGATCATGTTGAGCATTCTGCAACAGAATTGTTTCAGATTTGCAGCTGCTTGGGAAATCTTAATGTGGCTAAACCTGGCCGCCAGCTGGAGCTGCTAAACCATTCTTCATAGTGGTGGCACTGGATAGTGGTGTGCAGCCAGATACTGCACACTTGAGGGTCAAGCCAACTCATCAATCTGAGGGTCCCAGTATGTGTTCTTTTTTTTTTTTTTAATACTTTTTTTTTTAGTTGTAGATGGACACAATATCTTATTTATTTATTTGTATGTGGTGTTGAGGATCGAACCCAGTGCCTCACGCATGCAAGGCAGGCGCTCTACCACTGAGCTACAGGCCCAGCCACCCAGTATGTGTTCTTTAGTGTCTAGTTTCTTTCTCTGAATCTGGTGTTTCTGAGATTCATTCATGTTATTACTCAGTGTGATACATTGATAATAATCCATGGATTTGGAGCCTGAAGGAAATGAGTAAGTGGCAAGTAAAATTATAGACAAAATAACTGTTTTTGGTTTTTTTAGAAAAATATGGGCCCTGACTGGGTGTGGTGGTTCGTGCCTGTAATCCCAGTGGCTGGGGAAACTGAGGCAGGAAGATTGTGAGTTCAAAGCCAGTCTCAGCAATTTAGGGAGGCCTTACGCAACTTAGTGAGACCCTGTCTCAAAAACATAAAAAATGCTGGTGATGTGGCTCAGTGGTTAAGCACCCCTGGTTTTAATTCCTGGTGCCAAACACACACACACCCTGGCATGTTTCCAGACCACTATTATTTGTTATAATCATAGATGTTGCATGATGTAGTTTGAAGAACACTGAAATGAGATTCAGGAAACCTGATTTCTTATTTGTCTGTGCTATAAACTAATTTTGTGATGTTGGTTGTTATAGTTTAGATATACAGTATCCTCTGAAAGCTCCTATGTTAATGCAGGAATTCAGAGGTGAATGGTTAGATTATGATAGCTGTAACCTAATCAGTTCATTCTAGTTTGAATGGACTAACGGATGGTAACTGTAG
Source organism: Geosciurus inauris (assembly GCA_004024805.1). NCBI lineage: Eukaryota > Metazoa > Chordata > Mammalia > Rodentia > Sciuridae > Geosciurus > Geosciurus inauris. The sequence continues at coordinate 47,553 of PVHX01012647.1, forward strand.
GCAGGTGGGACCTTAAGATAAGTCTCTGGAGATGCCCTGGAATCTTCCCTGTGACCTCTTCTCCCTCTCTCTCTGCTTCCTGGCTTCCTTAAGCAGAGCAGTGCTCCTTTGCTGTACCTTCCTGCCATAATGCTGTACCTTGCCTGGGGCCTAGAGCAATGGAGTTGGTCAACCACGGTCTGAACTTTTGAGCCCAAATAAACTTTTCGTCTGCTAAGTTGTTCTTGTCAGGTATTTTTCACAGCAATGAAAACATAACTAATGCACTCCTTTTAACTTTAAAGTTCCAATCTAAATACACAATAACTAGATACACTGGAAGAAAAAGATAAAGAGAATTTTAGTAGATTGACCAGCTTGAAGTGTCAGTATCTTGGGTTAGAAAGTGCTTTGGCATCTGTTAGCAAACTTACACACTTAGTGCCCACAAAGATGTATGTATAGCTTTTATTGTGACTATATCTTTAAGTCTGGTAGGTAAAGTAGCCATAGTCTCTGAACTATCCCTTCTTGCCATCCTCCTGTAGGTGTTGGTTTTATAAGTTAATAAGAGCCACCTTAAGTCATGTGAAGTGTAAAGGAAGAGCCTATTCATTGAGTTTTGATAGAGGTACTAAGGAAAGAAAGATTAATCTGATTTTCTTGAATATATATAAAACTGTAGTTATATATAAAGTGAGATAGTGTGCTGGGTCATAGAAAAGACAACCTTATAAGGTTTGGTGCTTTTCTTCAGGAAGACCTGCATTCTAAAGGAGTGAGGAAAGAAACATTTACACTTTAAAATTGGAGCCACATGCAGAAAATTGTACCTAAAAATTTGCAACAAGAAAGCAGAAGAATGCTACTGTGAATCTTTGTATTTTAATGATATTCCACCAATATAAATAATATTGATAAAATATTCTTAAAATCAAAATCAATGTAAAAAATTCATGATGAACAAAATATCAACATTTTGAATAAAGATGTGATCATAATACAGATTTTTTTTCCTTTTGCCCTAGGCTGGTGTTGGCATGGTGCTGGTAGATGCTTATTTTTTAAAATTAAGTTTTTAATTGACACAATAATTGTACATATTTATGGGGTACAATGTGATGTTTCAATACATATATACGATGTGTAATGATCAAATCTGAGTAGTTTTTCCACTACCTCCAACCTTATTTCTTTGTGGTGAAAACATTCAAAATCCTGTCTTTAAGCTATTTTGAATATGTAATGTTATTGTTAACTGTTCACCTTACTGTACAACAGAACATTTGAACTTATTCCTGCTGTTCATAACTTTGTACCAGTTGTTAAACATGTCCCCACTCTTGCCTTGTTCCCCTGGTATTTTTTCTTATATTTGTTATTTCATTTAACATAGAGTTTTCTGTGTGTTGGAAGAAGTCAGATTGTAGTTGGTGAGAAAAAGGGGAGTTTTAAAATTTTTAAGTATTTCTTAATTACTGAATTTTGTTGTGCTCCCCCCATTTAAATCTATTTATGAATTTCTCATTTAAATCTGTTTGGGGGGGCTGAGATTGTGGCTCAGTGGTAGAGCGCTTGCCTTGCATGTGTGAGGCACTAAAAGTAAGATTTGTTTTTCTCCCCTCTTTAATTACAAGTGGCCTTCAAGAGTACTCCTGTAGAATCTATACCATTGGTCATGATCAATCCCTTTCCTTACCTTATTACTGCTTTTAGGTTTATGTCTTCTCTATTCCTCACTCTCTCTCTAGAAAACAGAAAACTGATCTATGTGTGTACGTGCACGTGTAACTTCAGGTATAGAATGATATAATCCTTGGTTTGTGAAGTGCTTATCATTGGTCTACATGTGACCCATTATATTTACTTGTCTAGTTACTTACTTAAAAATATAATGTAAAAAGAATTTGACCTTCCCACATAAAACAGAGGTGGGTCCTTAGCAATAACTGGTATTTTCCTTAATCACATGTCCATTACTTTTTCTTGTTTTCTTTATATAGTTTTGTCATATTTACATGTATCTCTTGAAAATATTTACATTTTAAACTTTATAATTTCTTCATTTTTATAATCTATATTACCTACTGTGTATAATGTTTTTGGACCTTTTGTATGTTAAACATATCAAGACACAATACTGGGGCTGGGATTGTAGCTCAGCGGTAGAGTGCTTGCCTCGCATGAGGCCCAGGGTTCGATAGTCAGCACCACATACAAAGCAATAAAATAAAGACATTGTGTCCATCCATCTACAACTAAAAAAAAAATAAAAAAATAAAAAAAAAAAAGACACAATACTGTGAAATTTGTTTGCACTTGTCCATTTCTTAACACATAACTCCTAAGCCTTTGGTATGTCCTAGGTGATAAATGCCTTTTGTATACTAATGAAATGATTGATGGCTCCTCAATAGCCTCAGGATGAGGGCTGGTTGCTATGGGAACCAACCTGTGGTTAGGGAGTTGGAACTTTCTATCTCCCTTATCTTCAGAGAGGGCAGAGGGACTAAATGTTGAGTTGATCAATCAGTGACCAGTGATGTAATCAATTATGCTCACATAATGAAGCTTCTATAAAAATTCCTGAACTGTAAGGTTTAAAGAGCTTCTAGATCGCTGAACATATGGAGTTACCTCAAGGGTAGTGGAGGTGCTTGGAGTGTGGTGTGCCTAGAGAGGGTATGGAACCTTTGTGCCCCTTCCCACATGTCTTACCAATGTTTGCCTTCCATTTGTCTGTTTGTATCCTGTGTAATATTCTTTATAATAACTGTAAGTAAAGTGTTTCCCTGTGTTCCATGAGATGCACTAGCAAATTTTATCTACACCTAGGAGGAGAGCATGTGAATCTTGATTTATAGCCAGTAGGTCATAAGTACAGGTCACATTTGTAGCAGGGTGTAGTTTTATGGGGTTGAGTCTTTAACTTGTGGAATCTGCTGCTATCTCCAGGAAGATAGGATCAGAAATGGGTTGAATTAAAGGACCTTGCTAATGTCTGTTGCAGAACTGTGTGGTGTGTGTGGAAAACCTCCCACACATGTGATCACAGCAGTGATCTGTGTTGTAAGAGTAGAGTAGGAGAAAATGGTTGTTTTTCAACATTTGATTAAAGTTGCCTAACTCTGATAATTTGTGTGTATAATCTTTTGTGTTTTCTATGTAAAGAATCTCATCATTCACAAATAAGGATAGTTTAATTCCTCCTTTGAAATCTTAATAACTCTAGTTTTCCATTTCAGATTTTCTAAAATTAAACCCTCCTTACATACCTAGCACAAATTCAACTTGGTTATAGAGTAATATTTTTATTTATTGATTTATTTTAGTTGTAGATAGACACACTACCTGTATTATTTATTTATTTATTTGTGTGTGGTGCTGAGAATCGAATCCAGTTCCTTACACATGCTAGGTAAGCGCTTCACCACTGAGGTACAACCCCAGCCCTGGAGTAACATATTTTTGACTAAAAAATGACAAAGATGGCTTTGCACCAGTACCTTACTTCTTTAAGATATTTATTTAGGAAGTTTGCATCTATAGTCATGAGTAAGATGGACCTAGAATTTTCCCTTCATGTAATACCTTTGTCTAGTTTTGGTTTCATTGTTATTCTAGCTTGGGAGTTTTGCTTCTTTTTCTGTTGTCTGGAAGTTTGGTAGATGACTGCCCTTGAAAGTTCAGAGTCTGTCAAGGTCTAGTTACAGAAAGAAAAACTGCATCAGGTGTTGTTGTTGTTATTATTTTGTTCTTTTTATATATACCTGACAGTAGAGTATATTTTGACATGTTGTATATACATTATGCATCAGGTATTATGAACAGAGGGTATTCAACAGTGAGAATTGGTTACTTAGGTATTAGAAGAATAAAATAACAAAAAAGGTGTGTTGGAGTTAATAATTACAGGAAGCAGTTGTCACTACTAGGGTTGAGAGAACAAAAGTGAAGAGCTATAGTGTTACCAGAACCTAGGCCTTTGGAGGAGGGCCTTGGGGGCTGATACTTAGACCCCTGGGATGAGTTTTGAGTAACTGGTGCTTAAATCTCTGAAGAGGAAGGCTGGCCTGACAGGCAGTGGACAGACCCAGGTAGCACGATCCAGGGGATGAGTGAGCAGGGCAAGGCTGGCACTCTGACTGCCAAGTGCCCACAATCCACTGCTGGAGATACTTTTAAGACTTTTCCTGGGAATGTTGAAAGAAGCTAGAGGCTGGAATGAACTCTTATTGTGGGAATAACTCTGATAAGATCTGGAAAAAAAGGAAGGAAGTCCCTTTTGAAAATCCTTTCTGCTTTTCCACTGGCAGAAATGAACAGAAGAGAGCTATCAAAGGAGTCTTGGAGGGGCTGGGGTTGTGGCGCAGTGGTAGCGTGCTTGCCTGGCACGTGTGAGGCACTGGGTTTGATCCTCAGCACCATATAAAAATAAAATAAAGATATTCTGTCCGCCTACAACTAAAAAATAAATGTTTTAAAAAAAAAGGAGTCTTGGAAATGAAGTTTGCACTCCTAGCTGCATTGTTGCAGTGCATAAAGGGATAGGTTTGTTGTTGAAGGACAATAGATAAATAACAGACACTGTGAATATCATGTATATTTTAGGAAGAGGGAATCTGAATCTGAAAAAGGTTAAAGTATTTGCCAGAGGTCACTGGATAAATGGATAAGTCTGGAATTTAAACCTAGGCCCATGCTGGTTCTACTTATTTTATTCCATCTAATCTAAGACATCATTGGTTGTTAGAAGCACCATTATTTTATGTATCCCAAGGAAAATAATGTTAATTACATAAGGCATCAATTATAAGTTCCATAATTATAATTAAAATATGGTATGATATGTTGCCCTATAAAGAATTTGGCTTTGGCGGTGGCACATGCCTGTAATCCCAGTGGCTCAGGAGGCTGAGGCAGGAGGATTGCAAGTTCAAAGCCAGCCTCAGCAATTTAGCAAGACCCTGAGCAACTTAGCGAGATCCTGTCTCTAAATAAAATACAAAAAGGGATAAGGATGTTGACCAGAGGTTGAGTGCCCCTGGGTTCAATCTCTGATGCCTCACTCTCCCCCAAAAAAGAATTTGGTTTTGGAGTTGTTGATTTTGAAATGCCTGTGGATTACTTACATCAAACATTTAGTGGGTAGTTTAAAATGTGGAGTTATAGCTCATAAGAAAGATGGAAGCTAGAAATGTAGAAGTGAAGGTCATCTTCATGGCAGAGTCATGATTCAGAAACTGTTTTGCTATTTTTTATGTTAGTCTATTATTTATACTATCTCTTTTCATTCTATCCTTTCCCTGTGTATTTGTGATGGCATCTGTTGGTAAACCTCATGTTGTTTTTTGTTATTCAGGACCACTTTTTTTTTTCCCCTAAAATTTCCCAAGGAAAGATTTTCTTTTCTCTCTTTCATTTGAAAAGTATATGGTCTGCCAGTATACAGACTCCATATAGATATAGTTGGAAATACTCTTATGAGTATGGTGGTGAAAAGTGGGTCTCCAAAGGATATAGACAGTGTGAAGAAATCTTATTGATGAACTCTCATGGTTTTTAATTTTTATAGGTCCAGCATGTCTGGTTTGCACCTAGTAAAACAATGTCGAGATCGAAAGAAAATAGACTCACAGCGAGATTTCACTGTGGCTTCTCCTGCAGAATTTGTTACTCGTTTTGGGGGGAATAAAGTGATTGAGAAGGTAAGTTATAACTTGCTAAATTCTTTTTGTCAAAAGTACACGAGGGCTCTGCGTGGTGGCACCTGTTTGTAATCCCAGTGACTCAAGAGGCTGAGGCAGGGGATCTCAAGTTCAAGGCCAGCCTCAACAACTTCGCAAGACCCTGTCTCAAAATTTAAAAAGGACTGGGGATGTAGCTCAGTTGTAAAATGCCCCTGGGCTCAATCCCTAGTAGCAAAAACAGGTACATGAGGGGCTGGGGTTATGCTTGCCTAACTTGTGTGAAACCCTGGGTTGACCATCTCCAGCATGGGGGAGGGAGGAATAAATGCAATTTAATGCCTAGATTTGTTCAAAATTGATAGTTATATTTTTCAGGGACTTTGCCACTTTTTATGGAATTGTTCTTTCTGCCTCCCTGGCATCCTATTGTATAACTTCATGATTTCCTGTAATATGTATTTACCACTACTAATTTAATCACAACCAATTAAGGAAATGAAACAGTGTTCATAAAGTCCTGTTTGAGGGACTGGGCTATATATAGCTCAGTGGTAGAGCACTTGCCTAGTATGTGTGAGGCACTGGGTTCAATCTTCAGCACCACATATACATTAATAAATAAAATAAAGGTATTGTGTCTATCTACAACTAAAAAATATATTTAAAAAGTTGTTTTTGCAAGGTCTTATGGTTTTACAGGATGAGTGTCCATTGATCTTACAGAGTATGAAGAATTTGTTAATTTATGGAGTACAACAGCACTGAATGTAGAGCAGAGAGAGTTTCAGAGCAGAAGGCTTAAACAGTTTGATATACTATGACTTACTGGTTTCCACCAAGTATTTAAGATGTGTAGAGGGGATATGTCATATGAAGTATTTGAAGAGATTTCAGGTATTTTGAAATGTTACGAGTAATTCTGTGTCACTTTTTTTTTTTTTTTTTTTTTTTGCGGGGAGTGGGGTGCTACTAGAGATTAATAAACCCAGGGCCCTGTGCATGCTAGACAAACGCTCTACACTGAGCTACATCTCCAGCCCTTTTTACTTAATTTTGAGTTATTGCCTCATGCTAATTTGCCCAGGCTGGCCTCAAACTTGCAATACTCCTATCATAGTTTCCAAAGTAGCTGGGATTATAGGCATGTGCCTCACTGCACCCAGCCTGGGTCACTATCTGAGTCTTGTCAGAGTTGAATAACTTAGCTGAAATAATTTTTAGTGATTAAAAGATTACAGGATAGGAACTTTGTATTCGTACTCCTGAAAGTATTGCTTCAGCTGTGTCCTTCTACTTTAATAAACATAGGTCATGTATCTGTTAGCCTATATTATCATCAGGGACATGATTGCAACGCAAGTAAGGAGATGAATATTTTATTTACAGAGAATTGTCAAGATCATTTGATTGTGACCATTCTTTGTGAAACAGTCTACAATTCTAAGAAATTGGGATTCAGCATTTTGGAGAGAAGCAATTGATGTCAGGATTTTTATACATTTTCAGGGCTCTGTGTTCTGTTTTATTACAACAGGGAATAGTGCATGACGCTGCACAGTTTACTCTTCTCTCATTTCTTATTTGATAATGCATCATCCCTCTGAAGTTTGTTTTCCTCTGTCACTTAGTAGTGGGTATGGTAGAATAATTCACGAACAGTGTATGAGTAATCATGACTTTGTTTTTTCTCTGAGAAATGAAGTTAAAGTGGAGTAAATTCTACTTTTACACATTGATATATTTGCTTAGCAAACATTTAAAAATATTGCTTGATATGTGGGATCTGGTTCTTAACAGTCTAGACTAGCAAGAATTCCTGGTTGAAATTCTGATTTCTTTTTCCCAGACAAAAATTTCCCATCTTTATTCCTCTGTCACTGTCTTTTTTTTCTGTATTTTCTTCCAATTCCCATTTTCCTTTCTCTCAGGTTCTTATCGCTAATAATGGCATTGCAGCAGTGAAATGCATGCGATCCATCCGCCGCTGGTCTTATGAAATGTTTCGAAATGAGCGTGCAATTCGATTTGTTGTCATGGTCACACCTGAAGACCTTAAAGCCAATGCAGGTGAGTCATTAGATTTACAAAAGCGTCACAATCACACATAAAACATTGAATAGCCCAGGCTTTCAGAAGGAAAATGCTAGTTTAGGATATTCCTATATATAGGAGTTCCAGTAAAATCCTATTCAAAGAATTTCTCTTTAAAAAATATCAAAAATAGCCATGCCAGAGTGATTATAGGCTAACACAGAAGGATAAAAGAAACCTCCATAAAACCCAGAGAAGAGATTACAAAACTCCTCTTTAGATATTTTCTGGGGTCACTGCTGGGGTTGGGGGTCAGGGAAGAACAATTATACTATAATTAATCATAACACACATTCCTATATTCTAAGGTAGGTAGTGAAAATTTAGCACAGGAATTGATTTGGGCTTTCAGGTATATGTCTCTTTCAGTATTAAATATTTTCTGTGGCACGTTCTTTAGCATGTGTAAGTGGAAAGTTTAGAAGGAAATGCTATTTCCCTTATGAATTATATTGATTTCTAGACAATCTTAGAGTAAAGTTCCTTTTTTCTTGTCCTCATGAAGGAGAGAGGTCTTGGGACCAAAATGGGTTTCACTAAGTATATGCTTTTGCATATTCTGTCTGCTTAGATGGTCCTTTGTCTGAGAGCTGTAGGTAAAGACTGTTGGTATAAATGAGGTGTGGCTGGTATTTCTTCTCCATACTTTGTATCACTAAGGTGTAATCTCTTAAGATAGAGTATCTACAGATAATTTTAGTTCTTTAAAGAGCTATTCTTTTCATATATATATATATATATATTTTAAGTTGTAGATGGACACAAATATCTTTATTTATTCATTTTTTTCATATTTAATTTATTTATTTGTTCTATTTAGGCTTACATGATAACAGTGCAATTTGATTCATTGTACATAGATAGAGGATAACATATCAATTCTCTAGTTGTAAGTTGTATAGAATCACATCATATATGCAGTCATACATAAAGTTAGGGCTATGATGACCATCATATTCCACCACCTTTACTGTCCCCATGCCCCCTCCCCGCTTAAGCCCTTGTGAACAGAGTTCCACCATTGTTCCCATGACCTTCCCCACATTATGGATCAGCATCCACTTATCAACGAGTACATTCGGCATTTGGCTTTCTGAGATTGGCTTACTTCACTTAGCATGATATTCTCCAACTCCATCCATTTACCTGCAAATGCCATAATTTTATTCTCTCTTATTGCTGAGTAATATTCCATTGTGTATATATACCACAGTTTCTTTATCCAGTCATCTATCGAAGGGCGTCTAGGTTGGTTTCACAGTTTAGCTATTGTGAATTGAGCTGCTATAAACATTGAAGTGGCTGCAGCACTGTAGTTTGCAGTTTTTAAGTCTTCTGGGTATAGACCAAGGAATGGGATAGCAGGCTCAAATGGTGGTTCCATTCCAAGTTTTCTAAGGAATCTCCATACTGCTTTCCAGATTGGTTGTACCAATTTGCAGTTCCACCAGCAATGTATGAGCGTGCCTTTTCCCCCACAACCTTGCCAACACTTATTGTTTGTATTCTTGATAATTGCCATTCTGACTGGCGTGAGATGAAATCTTAGGGTAGTTTTGGTTTGCATTTCTCTGATTGCTAGAGATGTTGAACATTTTTTCATATGCCTGTTGATGGATTGTATATTTTCTTCTGTGAAGTTTGTGTTCAGCTCTTTGGCCCATTTAATGATTGGGTTGTTAGTTTTTTTGGTGTTAAGCTTTTTGAGTTCTTTATATATCCTGGAGATGTGTGCTCTATTGGATGTGTGTGTGGTAAAGATTTGTTCCCAGAATGTTGGTTCTCTGTTCACTTCATTGATAGTTTCTTTTGCTGAGAAGAAGCTTTTTAGTTTGAATCCATCCCATTTGTTGATTCTTTATTTTACTTCTTGTGCTATAGGAGTCTTGTTCAGGAAGTATGGTCCTAATCCAACATGATGAAGATTTGGTCCTATTTTTTCTTCTATTAGGTGTTGGGTCTCTGGTCTGATTCCCAGGTCCTTGATCCACTTTGAGTTGAATTTTGTGCATGGTGAGAGATAAGGTTTAGTTTCAATTTGCTGCATATGGATTTCCAGTTTTCCCAGCACCATTTGTTGAACAGGCTATCTTTTCTCCAGTGTATGTGTTTGGCTCCTTTATCTCATATAAGGTAACTGTATGTAAGTGGTTTGTCTCTGTGTCTTCTATTCTATACCAGTGGTCTACATGTCTATTTTGGTGCCAGTACCATGCTGTTTTTGTTACTATAGCTTTGTAGTATAATCTGAGGTCTGGTATTGTGAAGCCTCCTGCTTCACTCTTATTGCTAAGGATTGCTTTGGCTATTCTGGGTCTCTTATTCTTTTTTTTTTTTTTCTTTTTTTTTTTTTAATTTATAAAGAATAGAGTTTATTTGGGGTTATAGTTACAGAAGCCTGGAAGTCCAAGAACATAATACCTGCAAGGATCTCATGCAGTTTCAACCTTTAGCAGAAAGCAAAAGGCAAGCAGGCGTGTGCCACTGACAAAATGTGAGGATTAGCCTCTCTTTATAATGAACTACTCTCACAAGAATGAACTTATTCCTGTGTGAAAAGCATGAATTCCTCCAATGATCTAATCATCTCTTTGAGGCCCCAGAACCTCTCAATACCACTGCACTGGGGATCCAGGTTGCAACTATAAATGTTTGGGGTACATGTTCAAACCATAGCAACAGGTTTATGTTATTACTTCTATGGACTATATACATAGAAGAACCATATACCTATATTATTGTCTTTCTTTCCTGACTTTCTGCGTTTACTGGATTATCTTATTTTGTTTGCTTATTTATTTATTTTTTTTAATTTTAATTTTTTTATTTATTTTTCTCAAAAGTTGAATTTAAATACATGTTATCAAACATAACAGAAAAAAAAACAAATTTTCAGAAGCTGTACACACTATTCACTGAAAATATTTGTTGAGGCAAATAGAAAAAAAAATTATTACAATCATAATTTTTCTAAATTTGCACAAAATTATAAGCAGATTAC
>PVHX01012648.1:0-58211 GCA_004024805.1 Geosciurus inauris
AGCAGTATGTATTTGGTTGATGCCTCCAAGGTCTCCCAGTCTCCATTCCTGGGCCTCTCAGGAAGGTTCTAGTTACTCAGATGTTGGCTTGCCTGCTATCAGGCAGCAGGTCCACTTGAGTGCAGGAGACAAGGACCCTCCCTCCCAGGGAACACTGTGCTCAGACAGCAGTGCCATGCACCCCACAGTCACCACCTGCCTTCACAGCCCTTAAAAGGGAACAGAGAGGAAAATCCTTCGGCAAATGGAAAGGTTCACAGTGCCAGTGAAAATTATTCAGAAATGATGAACATGATCAAATCTTTGGGGGTCATGCTGAAAATGCCTTTTCTTCCAGCATTAGTCTTGTTCTTGGGACTCATCCATTTGTTTCTCTCCTGAATAGTGTGGAAATGCAGGCTTTATCAAGAGGGACTCACTGACTCTTGGTGGCTATAAATAGATTTCCCGAAGGCTGTGCACAGTTGGTTTTCCTTCAGCTTTTCTGAATTTTCATTTATTTTTCTTCCGTCCTCACCCTGGCATTAGGCTGGTGCTTTGGGGTTGAATAAATTTAAATCCCATTACTGATAATTGGAAAAGGCAAGCCCACCTTTGAGCCATGTCATATAATGTAAATTTTTCAGATGAGGGGATTATAGGTCGTCAATATCCCCATTCACACTTACCCATAAATCCACCAGACACCAGTGCACCAAGTCTTAGTTCAAGTTTTATGTAACTCCAAGGTGTCTCCAATTATCTCAATGACTCTTTCAAACTTCTCGAAGATTTCTCAAAACAAATTGAATTTTCATTCAGCATCCAGTTAAAAATAAGGACACGTCATGGAACACTTTGAAACAAACAAAGCTCTTTCACCTGGGGTATACTGTCTACGGAGACTTTGGTAATCTGTGCACTTGGGCAAGAAACAGGGATAAGCCCTGAATTCAGATAGTTAGTAGCCTAGGCCCAGGTCTTTCCTGCCCAGGCCCAGGCCTTGCCCAATGGCAGGCACCTGCCAGGACTGCTACCAGATGCCTGTTACAGGGATACCAGTTTTCTCTGCCCCACTTCACTCTGAGTCTTTGTGTGGACTTTGTTTAAAAATTGCTGCCACCTCTTTGGATATTTTAGATAATTGTTCAAAAATATTCATTCTTTGCCACTCGCTCCTCAGGAGAGGTATACTTCTCATTGGCATTGGGCTGGGTCATATGATTTACTTTGACTTCATGGTAGGCAGTATGCTTTCTCACTTCTTGACTTTGGACACAGCCACATGATTGTCCAATGAGATGTTAGAAGGCATTATACAATAAGAGGCTTGAAATGTGCTAGTGTAATTGGGCTTATGCTCTTGCACCCTGCTGATCTATCATGAGAAGAGCATGCCCCAGGTAACGCCTGGGCCTGGGGCCCGGAACAAACACACATGGAGCAGATCTGAGCAGATCCCCATCAAGGAGCTTCACCCAGCCAGATTCGTAGCTTAAAGCCCAGCCTAGATCTCCTCACATCTGGTTACCCTTAGCTATATGAGTGAGAATTTGAGATTTGTTATGCAGCATAAGTTGACTGGCGCACCTCTAGACGTATATGCTTATACCAGTTGACTGAACTTCCTGTGTGTCCCCATCTGCTCTAGGTCAGTTCTCCCAAACTTAACTCATGTTAGGGACAAAACATGCCAGTTCCAAACCCTCTTTTGCCACTTTCTCTGCTCTCATCTTGTTTCTCATTATCTTGTGGGGGGGGGGAAGGGGCATATTTAACATCTATGAACCTCGGTTCTTTAGGATTGTTGGGAATATTGGAGATGAGGGTTTGTAAACTCTCTAGGACAATTCTAGGCATATTGAAGACATTTACTAAATAGTAGCAAGTCAGCCATTTCCAGGCTGATTCCTAAGAAGTAGTGTGGGCATCACTTCATTGAGGTGCTGGTGAGAGGAGCAAAACCCCAGGCTGGGCCCCACTCCACATTTTCAATCATTCCTTCCTTGGCCTTTTTTTTCCTTTCCCCTGGTCCCCATCATTCTTATAGCCGTTGTGTGTTCCACTGTGGTGTGTCCACTCTCACTGCTGTCTAGACTACAGGCCCCTCAAGGCAGGAGGCTTACTCCTTTTTGTACCCCCAGCCTCTAGCACTGTGCCTGAAACAGAATGTGTGCTCAATAGGCATTTATTCAAAGAACGAGTCAATTAACTAGTCAATGAATAAGTCAATGAATCAATGAAGAAAGAGAAGGGAGGGAGAGAGAACGGCAGGGATTTGGAAGGATGAGTGGATGGTTGGATAGAAGGGTGAGTGGAGGTATCTTCACCTGTGGAAGGGTAACAGGTGAGTAGATGGTCTACCTCATCCCTGGGGATATCCAGCTCCCTCACGTGCACGTCTTTATCAGTCCCCTCTAACCCTCACTCATTTCTCTACTTCAACAATCAACTCCTGGTTTATTTTAAGTTTCCCTTTGAACAAATAAAAAAAAATTCAAATTGGTTTGTGAGGGTTTCTAGCATTCTAATTGTGAAGCATGCTCCTGAATGACTTAGGAGCTAAGGGGAGCTTGAAAAAGCCCAAAATGCTGAGAGAAAATGAGATACATGACATTTTGAAAAAGAAACCAATTTTCTTTAACTGAAACTGTTGCCTCTGTAACCCATATTATAAATCCAATAAATTCACATAATGCTATTGTAAATCCCTCACAAAACGGAGGGAGGGAGAGGACAATGAGGAAAAAGGATAAGAAAATTCTTACAGAGGTTCCCAAAGTCATTCCTCCCTTTAAGGACCGTTCCTTTGAACCTTAGGGTAGTTACTGAGACTCAGACTGCCTGGATTCAAATAGATTCCACCCATTCCACATGGAGTTGGCTTTGGACAATCATGACCCTCCCCATGCTTCAACTCCTTCCTCTATGAAATGATGATGATGATAACTTCACAGTTGTGAGGATTGCTCAGATTACATAAGGTTCTTAGGAATCTGCCAGGCACAGGGCAAGCTCATGGCAAATGCAAGCAATTATTATTACTATAATTCCCCACAAGCTCCCCAGGTAAAGAAGAGCCCCAGGAGCCAAAAGACACAGAGAACATGAATAGACCCAGCTCTGCTCTGAAGTTCTCATCTATATAGTCTCACCTGTCAATATTCTCCACCCTGATTACCCCTCAAAATCCTGGCCCTGATTCCTCACCAGTCCAATTGCCAAATGTCAGGTAACCCAAATATAGATGTGGGCCATAGGGGCCAACTCAACACAATGTTATGCTAAAAGGAACAGTCCAACAACCAAAAAGTAATTTTAAATACAGACAGTCCTTGACTTTCAATGATTTGACTTATAATAGTTTAATTTACATTTTCTTTTCTCTTTATGATGGTGCAAAAATGATACATTCAATAGAGACAGCACTGTAGATTTTGAATTTTTATCTTCTCCTGGACTAGCCATATGATTTTTCTCTGCTGTTGCCAGGCAGGGACAGAAAGGACTCAGCTCCCAGTCAGCCCCCAGATCAAGAGGGTAACAGCCCATACTCTACAGTGCTAATTTACCCAACCTATAAAACCGTGTTGCTAAGCTGTGGTGTTATAGGTTGGGTAAATTAAATACATCTTGGTTTATGATATTTTTATCATACAATGGGTTCTCAGGACACAGTCCCATCATACGCTGAGGAGCATCTATAATTTAAATGTTTACTCAAAGAAATTTCAGAGGGAGAAGTGCATTCTTAATACACAACAAGCATCTTTAATACCTCATCATTGTGGTTTCCAATATCCCACCCAGAGCATTTACCCAAAATTCTCTCTCTCTCCTTCACCTTCTCCCAATCCCAATCCTCAAAATCCTCAAGACTTTTCGGTTTCTCACTCCTCCATAGATTCCCATATTAGTTCTCCATTGGGTAGATCAGCTTAAACTTCTCTCCATTACGTATGTTAGCTGGATTCCATATATTCAAGGCAAGCCTGTGAGCTGACCAAGTGGGTCATACTTCTTTCCCATAGACTCAGGGAAGAGTCATGCATGACTATTGTCCCTGCTACACCAAGGTCTTTGATATCTGTGCTCAAGCTACTTCTTCTGCCTGGAATGTACTTCCCTTCTTTTGAGAAGCCTTTCATTGTACTGGACTCTGTGCTGAGCTGGGAGTGAGTCTGGGATGGAAAATCAGGGCCAGTGGGCCAGCAATTGGAGGCTACCTTGAGCCTCCTGACTCACCCAACCAGGTTTGGATGGCCACTGGCCTAGCATGTGGTCTAGAGACATTAAGAGCAGTACAGATTTGGACTACTTGAACCAAAACTCAGATTCTGTGACATTTAGGACAAAAAGAGTTCTATGAGAGAACGGGGAGGGCAGGTCAATATTCACCCTAAATGGCAGGAAACCCGACTATAGCCACCAACTGCTACCCAGTAGTCTCTCTGAGGCAATAACCTCAGACATGGAAGGTAATAGAAAGTCTACAGTGGCAGGTCCATAACCTACCTCCACCCACAGTGTGAGGCAGAGCCCCTGGACCAGAACTTAGGGAGTACATGTTGGAAATCTCATCTTTTATATAACAGTTTATAGTTTTCAATAGATTGTCACCTATGTCCTCAACACCTCATGAGACCAACAAGAGAGGAATCCCAGTTCTAACCACAACTTCATGGCATGCTGAGCACACCACTTTCTCTTCTCTGTGGCTCAGTTTTCTTACTTGCCAATGGAAGTGTATCAGTCAGGATAAACTAAGCTGTGCTACATAACAAATAAGCTCCAAATTGATGCCTTCATACCACAAACATTTACATCTTGCTCATAGCAGATATTCAAAGTGAGCCTATGAGAGGCTCTGCTCTACACAGCCACACAGGCTGCCAGCATCTTGTGGCTATACCACCTGGAACATGAGGCCTCACATGGCAAGGGAAAGAGTACAGTAGAGAGGACACTTACCATCTCAGAAGTGACACACACGACCTCCACTCATATTTTAGTAGCCAGAACCAGCTATCTGGCACCGTCTACCTCCAAGGGAGCCAAGAAATATAAGACAACAAATAGAATATTTGATGAGCAATACTGTCTCTGCCCCAAGGTATGGTAATAACACTTCTCTTATTAGGTGACCAGAGGATTAGGTGAACAATTACATTTCAAAGAGACTTTCACAATTCAAACTTTTAAAAAATATTTATTGAGCAGTTACTGTCTTCTAGGACCTGTGCTTAGTGCTGGGAAGACAACAGTTAGAGCCAGTTCTCATGGAGAGTCAAGGGATCACATCCATCAGAGTGCCCCGAAAGGCTGAGACCAATGCTCTGAAGACAAAAATGTGCAATAAAAGAAGGTGCTGTGGGCCAGGTGTGGTGGTGCACACCTGTAATCCCAGCAGCTTGGGAGGCTTAGGCAGGAGGATTGCAAGTTCAAAGCCAGCTTCAGCAAAAGCGAGGCACTAAGCAACTCAGTGTGACCCTGTCTCTAAATAAAATACAAATAGGGCTGGGGATGTGGCTCAGTGGTCAAGTGCCCCTGAGTTCAATCCTCAGTACCCCCCTCAGTACCCTTTGCCAGCACTGTTGGCAAAGGAAACAGTACAGACAAGGGCCCAGTGTCAGGGAACCACAGATGCTCCAAGTTGTGAGAAAACGTCAAAGAGATGTGGAAGCAGAGACCAAGGGGCAGCTCAGAGTGAGAGAAGTTTACTGAGTGCTGCAGAAGTTAAACCCAGTGGTTTGGGACAAGGGTTCAGTTGTCCTTTACCACAGAGACAACTGATATAACCTGGTTATCATGGTCTTTGTTCCCAATTTGAAGAAGTAGACACTGATGATCAGAGAAACGAGGAAACCCATTTAGAAGTCCTCAGCAATCAAAAGAGGAGATGGAATTCTCATTCATCCTAACCAATGTGTGACCATCTCCAAAAGCCTCAGGTCAACTCAGGAGCAAAACCTTTTCTCCTATCATGAAAAGAATCTCTCTTCTCTGGAGCAGGCACCACCTCCCAGGTAGTGAGGTGTACATATGATACAACATGGGCCTGGCCCAGGCCATGGCTGGAGCAGGTTGAGGCCAAGAAGTGGGGGTAGAAATTGCTGAGCAGAGATCCCAGGCACTTCCTCTTCATCTCAGCAAGGCCACTGTCTTACCACATGGCTTTGAGCGAGCGATTTCCCCTTTCAAGCCCTCAGTGTCCCCATCTCAGAAGTCAAAGCAGTGGACCGTGTTATCTTGGAATCTTAGGTGTGTTTTCCAGCTGAGTAACGAAGGGAGAAAGTGAGTAGACTCCAAACTAGTCTTTATCTGGAGAACTGCAATTTGCCAAACAAGAAAATCAAGGGGAAATTGCAAAGATGATGAGGGATGGACCTTTTTTAGGAACAACAACCTAATCACAAGTCACTGCTGGAAAAGATATGTCACAAAAACCTTGATTTGCAGCTTTGGGGAGTGGCCTGCCATGGGATACAGGCAATTAACAATGTGAGAAGCCTCACGGAAGCACAGATGAGTCATGCAAGGCAGTGTTGATAGGCTGGAAAGGATGTCAAGCCACACGTGACCAAAATCCCAGTCTGATTCATCAAGTCCATGTAGAGCTGCCCGCCAGTCATTCTGCATCTGCCTTGATAGCCCTTGGGATGGGGAGCTTTGTCCTCACTGTGGTTTGGGACAGTGCCCAGCAGAGTGCACAGGGCATACAAGAGCTCAGCACATACTTTTTAGTAAATGAACAAATTGGATTGCTCTGGTGCTGTCCCAACAGTCCTCCTGGTATTTTCACCCACAGGTCCTAGTGCTACTGTCTGGAGCACCCTTGGTCTCGTGACTGCTCTTCTTAGAAAGGAATTCCCCAAAAGCAGATGCTGATATTGCAGATGTTTTTTTGGAACCCCCATTGAGGTGTTGGGGACTAAGCCAGGGAAGAGCAGGAAGCCAACTCAGGGTGTGTTCATGAGCAGGTGACCACTACTGGCAATCCTAGTCTAATCCCACTGGGAAATGACATAGAGCTGTGCTGGCCAGTATACCAGCCACTAGCCACCTGGGGCTATTGAGTACGTGAACAAGTACTTGAACTGAGATACAGAATTCATGCAAAACACTCACCAGATTTTGAAAACTTGGTATGAAAAAAATAGAAGATAGCTCATTAATAATTTTTAGATTATGTATTGAAATGACAACATTTTATATATTAGGTTAAAATATAGTATCAAAATTCATTCTACCTGTTTCTTTTCACTTCAATTTAAAAATACATACGTGGTTCACGTGCTCATGTTATATTTCTATTGTTCAGTGTCGACATTAAATAGACCCTAGAGTTATCCCACCCTGGGGCTGAGGAAGTTGGGGTTTACCCACCGATTTGCAGTCATTGCAACCACTGGTGGGTGCTGCTCACCAATGAGCCTGTCCCATGCTCTAGTGGGCTTTGGCAGCCAGAGAAAGCCCTGCAGCAGAGTTATGGGAATTTGGCACAGGAAACCATAAGCATGCTCAGGAGCCTCAAGGGTAGCCCTGCTTCCTGCTCCCTAGAAACCTAATGATGAAGTCTGTGTCCAATCCCAATGCTCTGCCCTCTCCCCTCCAAACTAACAACCCGGTTCCTCTCTACATGACCTTCTCACAAAACTTACTTCCTATCCCCTGTGCTTCTGGGTTCTTCTTCTAAACACATTCCAATTGGCCTTTTTCCATTTTCTAGGATGTTGATTGAGGTTGTCTATCATTCCCAGGCCTTGTAGCCTTCCTGCCTCAAGCACCCTTCTGAGATTCTGGGAACTTCTTCCCTGGAGGGAATGTTTTTGCTAGTCACCGGCACCATACTTACAAAATTTTGCATTGAATCTTTCAAGGGGTTACCAACCCTAGTGTCAACACACAGACCTCTCCAGAAGTCCATAAACCGAGGCTGAAAACCCCAGCTGTAATTCCTGCCTGTCCAACTCTTTTCCTTCAAATCATCTTTTCTGGATTCTTTCAATTTTTTCATCAGAAAAAGAAAGTTGTCGCTAAAACTATAGGTGGAGGCAGGTGCCCCCAGAGGGCTCTGCTGAACTTCTGAGGTACCCCGCTGCAAACAACATCGACTCTCTGGTTCCTAGTTAGCAGCCAATGTCACAGAGATTAGCTTCACTGGTAACCAAGATATGAAGGCCCAGAGTCCTCTGCCCATAGGGTACAGAATGCTAAAGCCAGAGGGGACTAAGGACATCGGTCCACCTTGTGTATATATTTTATGCCAGCAATTCAGATCTTACACGTCACCTCATCTTGATCTTTGAAACGACTCAGTGAATTGGCAGGGCTGGAGTCTTGATTGCGCAGATGGAGATGGGGAAGAGGAATCTCAGGATATAATGCTTGCCCAAGAGCACATAGCTGGCAAGGGGGGGAACCAGGGTGTGAAACAGTATCCTCCAACTCCCGGCTCTGTGCCCCTGCCTCTACAGCAGGTTGCTCTTGGTGGAGGAGACTGCACGCTGTCCACCCAAGTTCATTCTCCCTTTATTCCCCAGTAGTTGTAATTGGTACATTGCTGACCTTGAGGCCGGGATGCCCCTGTGCCTAGGCCCCCGTGATGGGGTGTGGGCAAACATGATATGTGCCGTTTCTGTCTCACTTGTTTACAAAGAAATTCACAATCTGGCCAGGCGCAGTGGCGCACACCTGTAATCCCAGCACTTTGGGAGGCTGAGACAGGAGAATCGCAAATTCAAAACAGCCTCAGCAACGGTGAGGTGCTAAGCAACTCAGTGAGAGCCTGTCTCTACATAAAACACAAAATAGGGCTGGGGATGTGGCTCAGTGGTTGAGTTCAATTCCCAGTACCAAAAAATTTTTAAAAAAAGAAATTCACAATCTGGATGGACCTATATGTGCACATTTTTTCCCTCCTTCTATTGGCTGGATGGCATTGCTTAAAGTGACCTCAGAAGCCATACGAAGATGGCATATCAGCCTGGGCCCCTGAGTAATGGTATGGAGCAGAACTGCCTGCTGACTTAGAACATCACCTCTGACTGTTGTATGGGAGACAAAGAACGGGCTCATTCAGTTCAGAGTTGTTAGTTAAGAGTCTTTTGTTACAGCTGCTGTGCCTTTTATCCTAATACACACCTTTAGGAAACATATTGCCATGTTCCTTTATTATACAGAGTCACTTCCTCCCTTCTACTCATTCATTCATTCATCCTTCTAAAAAGGAAGCATCTGAGCCAAGGGATGCTGGCAAGCCAAGACAGCCATCAGAGGTCTCACCTTATCAGACAAGGAGGAAAGGAGAGGACTTTCAGGTTACCAGAGGGCTCAAGAGGTGCTAGACTGGTATCCTGGATCAAAGGAAGAAGCAAAAGATGCCCTTAGACGTAAAAGGCACCCAGGCTCAACAGTGAGAGGTGCCATCTTGCCAATCGGAACCACTGCGAAGTTGGTCTGAGCAACTCAAAAGGTTTAATTACATTAAATTGGGAATGGCAGTTCTACTTTCCAAAGAGCCTAAAATAACAGTGCCCAGCAGAGCTGGGGAGAGAGAATTTTCTTTGCCTCCTATTCACTTGCTTGGTGAAGGAGCGATTCCCAACCTAGGGTTAGGCCAAACTCACAACACCCAGTGCTGGGCAGCAGTTTATTGACCACATATACACACAGTCCCAGTGAGGAGAACACAGTCCATCACTCAGGGCCAAGGGGCCTTGTACTTGGGAGCAGATTGAACCCCAAGCCTGTGGAGGCAAGCCTAGCAGTAACAAGAGGGCAAGGTGACCCCTGGTTCCCACAGGTGAATGTAATAGATATGCTTAAATAATTTTTCAGGCTAGCAAGGAGCTAGAACCTCAAGGATGTGCAGGAACGGCAGTGGAGGGTGTGTGTCTGGAGACCTTCTCTGTGGGAGCCGAGTGGAGAGAAGTGGAGCAGGCCACTGGAGGTCCTCAGGGGTCACCAGACATCCAGGCAGTGCACAGTACCCGCCCTTAATTTTGGGCCTTATGGCACAGAACACTCCCCAGGGATTGCAGCATCAGTACCCACAAGAGTCCTCAGGCCACTGTCTCAGTTCAGCTAACCTCAACATACAGGATCTCAGCCCCGAGATTCCCAAATGGCAGAACCCAACTCAATTGTGCTCAGCTCCTGGCCGAAGCGGGCTTGGAGCTGTGATCCACCCTGAGCAGCGGAAGCCAGGGGGACGCTGGCTACTTGCGTGCTCCTCACCCTCCCGCTTTCCTCTAAATCTCTGTCTCAGCTAGGTCAAACATTCCCACCCCCAGCTGTGTGAATTCCTCGCTTTCCTTCACAGCCCCCACACTTGACGCAGATATACATTAAAACATCTGCCCTTTGCTCTTGCAAGAAAATGGGCTCTGTAACCAAGACAACTGGTTTTGGCCTATAGCACTGAGCACCGAAGGAAGCTAGCTGTCAATGATAAGGGTCCACCCGGGACACTCCCTCCTAGACCCCTGCCTGCTGTCCTTCCATCTTCTTTGCTCCCAGGAACTGAGCTCAGCCAATCAGAAGGCTGTGTCGGCTCTCTGTGCCGGCCTTTCTCAACTTCTATAATGGATTCCTGGCTTGAGATGCCAGCTGGGCTAAACCCACAGAATGGGATGAACTTTGCCCTGCTTTTAACACAGCTCAGGCATCCAGCTAATAGTGAGCTTGGAAACCCTGCACCTTGCAGAAATGCTTCCCGTGCAGGTGAGACTGAGTGGCCACGCTGCTAAGGTGGGAAATTCTAGCCACCAGGGCTCCCAAACCCACCTCAGCTACCCACTTCTAGCCATGTTCTGGGGGGCCAGGGCCCACCCAGATCCTCAGGCCACTGTCCACACTGTCCAGTACTGATGGGAAGTGAAGCCCACTGGACTGTGAGCATCGAGCACTCCTAGTGGAGGGACAAATCCGAGTTGCTTGTGATTGTCCTCCAATAGCCTTGTTAAATCCACTATTCCTCCATTAGAAATTAGAGGTGAGGGCCAGGCGCGGTGGCGCATGCCTGTAATCCCAGCACTTAGGGAGGCTGAGACAGGAGAATTGTGAGTTCAAAGCCAGCCTCAGCAACAGTGAGGCACTAAGCAACTCAGTGAGACCCTGTCTCTACATAAAACACAAAGTAGGGCTGGGGATGTGGCTTAGTGGTCAAGTGACCCTGAGTTCAAAAAAATAAATAAATAAATTAGAGGTGAGACAGAACTGCCACTTTGGGTACCCAGGGACAGTAACCCCCATATTCCAGAGGGAGTTAAGGAAATCAATTTTTTAAAAAAGACACCAAAATTAGCACCCAACTGTCTAGAGAGGTAAGGGATGCTGCCCAAACCTCAACATGAGCTATCCAATGGGCGGTCTGCAGGGAACTTGATCATAGCTGTGAGTTGTACTCTTTTTCTGCTTCATCCAGAAACTTACCTTTTGTATTTTAGCTCCTGGGGTGTGGGGGTCATGTAGGGAATAACCCCTCTGGATAGGAGGGGAAGCCAACTGGGGCAGTTCTGATGATGATGACCTATAATTAGGTTGTAGGAGCTGCCACAGACAGCTTCGATGAGAGAAAATGATATCCTCACTAGGAGGCTGAGGCAGGATAATCTCAAGTTCAAAGCCAGCCATAGCAACTTAGCGAGGCCCTGTCTTCTGAGCCCTCTCTCCTTGGTCTATAACACCATCTTTTCTAGCTTACTCCCAGAGCTGGACCGTATTTCCTGGGTGATAGACAAGCCTCACAGGGGAGCAAAGAATGGGAAGGAAAAGTCTATGTCAAGGCCTGAGGAAGAAGGAGGCCTGTCTGGACTTCAGGAAAACAGGAATGGCCCATCGTTGAACTCTTTGACCTTGGAGTAAACTGCTATGATGAGCAGCCTGCTCTCTTCCCTGGAAGGATTTTTGTGCAACTGGAAGTCATGGAGTGCTTAGAGGAGAAATTTTCATTCACTTCTCAAATTCTCTAAATCAAACAGCTGAACTAAATAATTTAGCTTAAAATCTGCCCTTGTGGTCCTTTAGCTCTTAATAACACTTAACAGCCTCTTTCTCGACTAGATGAGCTGTAAGGAGAGTGGTGAGTGAGTTATAATTCTGGCATAGAATTCATGAAGATCATCCAAAACATCCATATTAGGAGCACTAACCAACAGATCTTCACAAACACACATCTGATACCAGAAGCACAGGGAGGGGGCAGGCCCCAAAACGGTGAGAGTCAGGCTCCTCACAGAGACTTCCAGCGGGCTATGTTATGTTTTCAGTGTGTAGCCAGAACGGGGAACTAGCTATGTTATGGTTAGTCAAGGCCAGAAACACTCTG
Source organism: Geosciurus inauris (assembly GCA_004024805.1). Classification (NCBI taxonomy): domain Eukaryota; kingdom Metazoa; phylum Chordata; class Mammalia; order Rodentia; family Sciuridae; genus Geosciurus; species Geosciurus inauris. The sequence goes on from PVHX01012648.1 coordinate 12,311, forward strand.
ATTCAGCATATAGACCCAAGGTCGTAAACATTAACTCGTGAACATTAATGGCCCCCTTATGTAACCTTTTGGCAGCGCGCCTTCTTTGTTTGGCCTACATATAGAAAAGGTCTATGGAAAAGACTTGGGGGTTCATGGGGACTAATGGGGGCAAAATGAGGACTAAAATGGAATTGGCTGGGGGCTGAAGCTGGGGCCGGAGGCTTTGGCCACCTCTGAATAAAGCATGTCATCCTAACTAATTGCGTCTTGCATTTCTTCCACCTGCCAAACCCTGAATCTGTTTCCTGGGTCAGAGCCCTCGAACAACACACAGCTTATGCAAAAAACACGAAAGGATTTCTGAACTGTCTCAAGAAAACTAAGCGTTTTGGAAGAATTTAGCTCTGCCTCCATTGGGTCAGGAATTCATCATCCTGGAAGGGTGTGGTAGACACAATGGTGCTCCCTGATGTCCGTGTCCTAATGCCCTGCACATTTGACGATGTTAACTTTCAAGGCAAAGAGACTTTGTAGATTTGGTCAAGGTTAAGGAGCTTGAGATGGAGAGATTATCCAGGATTATTCAGATAAATCCTCCTAAGCACAGAGCCTTTTCCTGGCTGTAGTCAGAGAAATGGTGGCATGAAGGACTCCCCACTAGCCAAGGTATGCAGGCAACCTCTAGAAGCCTAAAAGGCAAGGGTCTTAGTCCAGTGAGACCACCTCAGACTTCTGACCTCCAGAACTGGAAGGTAAGTTAAATAAATTGGGATTTTTTTAAGCCACTAAATCTGTGGTAATTCATTTGAGGAACAATAAGAAACTGATACAGGAGTCAAGCACTCTGAAATCAGAAAACCAGGATTCAACTCTGTGCAACTCTGTGCAGTGTCTAAGCTGTGCAAACTTAGGCCAGTTGATTAACCTCTCTGAGTCTCAATCATCAGCAACTGGAGAGGTTTGTTCTTCTCACAGAATTGACATGAGAATCAATGTAGATAACAAACTGCTGGCATCTTGCCTAGCCCAGAAGACCCCAAAAATGTTCTCATCTCTCCTTGTCCACATTATTCTGTCAACCTGTTGTGCTACTGCTCCTTGACAAATGAGGAAACCGGGTTCAGATCCACCCAAGGATGTTCCTAATGATATGCAGCAGGTTGGGGTAAGTCCGGGGTCTGTACTCTGGCTCCACAAGTCCCTGCTGGGTGGTCTGCTCACAGGACAGCCAGAGTAGATCCCAGCAGCAGCAGCAGCAATACTCTCAGTGATCCAGGCAGGTGCTGGCCCGTGGGGGGGCGGTAGCTGAGGGCAAGCACTAGGGCGGGACAGGGACTGGAGCAGCTCAAGGTGGAAGACTCTGGGGTCAAGGCGTTCTGAGTCAAGCTACAGACTCCCCAGCACCTCTAGCCCCTGCCCCAGGGAGCACCGATCTGCAGCTCTCAGGGCCTCAGGAGCTCTGGGGCCAGTTCACAGGCAGCAAGGCAGGCCCAGCACTTACAAAAGCCCCGCAGGTTTAGCACCTGCTGTTGCCACCTTGAAAGGCTTCATCACTTTTAACATTATATATATATATTTGTTTATATATTTACATATATTTATTTTTTTTTACTGAGAGAATATTTCACATAACAAAATCAGCCATTTGAATGTGAACAACATTTTGCACACTTGTGCTCTGTGTTGTACGACCACTATCTGGTTCCAAAATATTTTCATGGCCCTGAAAAGAAACACGCCCACTCCATTTCTCTGGCCTCACCCCCTGGCAACCACCAATCTACTGTCTGTCTCTATGGAGTTACCTATTCTGGATAGTTCATTTAAATGGAATGGTAGAATGTGTGACCTGTCACTTAGCATAACATTTCTGAGGTCCATCCACAGTGTAGCATGCCTCAGTCCTCCATTCTTTTATATGGCTGAATAATATTCCATGTGTGCAATTTTTTTTTTTAATATTTTTTTAGTTGTAGATGGACACAATATCTTTTATTTATTTTTATGTGGTGTTGAGGATCGAACCCAGTGCCTCATACACGCAAGGCAAGTGCTCTATCACTGAGCTACAATCCCAGCCCCATGTGCATAATTTTTTGAATGAGATGTCCCACATTTTTATTTTGTGTGGTGCTCTGAAATCATTACTGGTCATATGGAATCTGAGGGGGTGCGGAAGCTGGTCACACTTGACTAGACCGTTGCCTCCCTGCCTGCTATCCCTCCACACCCACTCCAACATGCAGCCAGCCTGATCTTCCTCAGTGAAACCTGACCATGCCACCCCCCTGCTTAGTATCCTCCTGGGACTGGCACTCATGGCCCGCTGTGTCTCAGCGCTTGGTAACACCGTCCACTTCTCTGCAGGGAACAGGCTGGGCAAACCCCTCTCAGCCTGGAAGCCCCCTGGTACTGCCCCCTTCTTCTCTTGCAAATTGATTTGAATATTGTAGCTCTGTGAGTCAAAGGTCCTCCAACGTGAGGGGGATGGTGGAAGGGCCCTGAGCTAGGCGGTGACAAGGACACAATTTGCTTCAAGGTCGATCTTCTGGAAGATGGACTAGAAACTGATGAGTCACTGTAAGCTTCCACGCTGACACTTTGGGGCCCGCAGACCTCACTGACAAGGGAACGTATGAACGTAGAGACTTAAATAAGCACGTTGAAGTATTCCTGCTTCCATGCAGCTTAACGGCCAAGAAACTAATTGTCAGAAAGTGGAAAGGCCCTGAAATAAATATGGCTGGAGCAACACCAGATATCACATAAGGACCCACGCCAAAGAGGGCCGAGCAAACACAGGGCCTCAGAGAGGATGCTTCCAGACACCCAGAGGGCAATTTTTCATTTGAGTCATTAAGTTTTCTGCTCTCTCTCATCAGCCATCAATAAACAGGAGCCAGCAGCCCCTTAATTCTACTTCCTTCCAAGAGTCAGGAAGCTGTGAAGGTAGAGGGGACCCTGCTCACCCATGAGGCTTGTCCTCTCGGTGGCTGATGTCTCTAGGGCCAGGGACCTCTGACACCAGAACCTCAACCATGAACACAGGCATCACAAGTCAGTCTTGGTGGCTGGGCACAAACCTGTGGGCTGGCCCTTACCTGTCAAACCAGCACCTGCCTGCCTCCTCGGCCCTCCTCCCTTGGCTCACCTGGCCCTGGGTTCCTGCCTCCAAGTTCTCACTTCAGCAGGGAAGCCTCTCCTATCTTCAGTCTCTGCCCCTCCCCAGATTCCCTCATGTCAACCTTTAAATGTGCTTATGTCCCCATCTGGACAAAAGCCCCCTGACCTGACCTGCCTCCTCTCAGATCAGTGGTTCCACACTTCTCCCACCCACTAACAAACATCCACACCTTGATCCACCCTTTCTCAATCCACCTGCCCCAGTCTCCCAACCCCATATCACACAATCCTTCATCCATAGATCATCTTTCTGAAACATCTGAACCCAACATTCCCTTGCCTGGACCTTCTGGGGCCCTTTCCCCACCTCCAAGAAGAGATGGAGCCTCAAGCCAGGCATCTCAGCCTGGCCCCCACCCACATCATCTTTCTGGTCTCACACCCTGCAGCAGCCATTCCTGACTTCCACCCCCACGAGCCTTACTTTCCCCATCTATGAAGTGAGGAGTTAGGACCAATGAATCTTTGAGATTCCTCCCTCCCAGTTCTAAAAGATAATATGCTGCTCACCCCCCACCCCCTCACCCCCCACTCACTTAGCCTTTGTTCTGGTTTTCTAAGTGCTGTCCATGGAAAACTCCTAAACAGGCAGCAAAGATCCCTGCGGAAGCAGCGGGCACATCCCCTCTCATGCTTTTTGCCTCGTTGCTTCCAACATCTCGCAAACAAAAATAGCCTAGTTGGATTCCCTAAGGAAAAGCTCGAAAAGGAGCTGAGAGTCAAATGAGTATCCATGCTCAGAAAATCAAAAGGAAAAGTAAAGAGAGGGACAAAACAAACAGAACGTGGAGATGTCAGACCCACAGCTCAACAGAGAACTTAGCTGCTGGTGGCTGGGGATCCAGGCGGGCCAGAGACAGTGCGGAAGTTGAGGCAGGAGGGGAGGTTGGCCCGAGGTCTGGGCTCCCTTATGGTGAGCCCCCTCACGGGTGCCATGAACCGTGTGTGTTTTAGAGCAGTACTGACACCTGTCCACTCAGACATACATGGCCTAGCAGAGAAGACCAAGAGCCCGCCCACCAGGAAGCACTCGGTCCTCAAAATACAAGGGGTGGGGGGCTGGGGCTATGGCTCAGTGGTTGAGCGCTTGCCTAGCATGCATGAGGCACTGGGTTCGATCCTCAGCACCACATATAAATAACAAATGAATAAAATAAAGATCCATCAACAACTAAAAAAATTAAAAAAAAAAAAAAAATACAAGGGGTGGGACTCTCCCTGTGTGGGGATGTGGTCAGCTTATCCTTGACTCTTTCTTGGTCCTCCCAGTTGTTCTGATGTATGCGCTTCTGGGGAGGAAGAAAAGGATAGAGAAATGGGTCTCGGGTCCCTGGAGGACTGGAACCCTACTCGTCACCTCTGGGTGGTAAGAGTGGGAATGAGAAATGAGAACAGAGACTTTGCCTTTTGTATTTTTGTCACCTATTAATTATTTTATGATCACCGTGTGCTGTAGTTGACTTGGGGTTGTTTCGTGTTAACATGCACAGAAATGACAGGAAAAGTCTCAGTCCCCGGGATGCTCACGGGAGCAAACCAATCCTGGAAGGCCCATCTCTCCATTCTGTGGAGCTACCATCTATAACAGGGCGGACAAACCAGCACACACGCCAACCACAGCCTTCCAGTTGTCTTCATAGCATTCAAGCTAAGAATTTTTTTTATATATTTTTAAATGCCTTTGTAAAATCAGAAGCAGCCTACTTCATGGCATGTGGAAATTATGCAAAATGCAAATTTCAGTGCTTATGAATAAAGTTTTATTGGAGCACAGCCAGGCACATTTTACATATTGTCTCTGGCTGTTTTTGTACAACAAAAGGGAGAGACACTACACAGCCCCCAAAGCTAAAAATATTTACACTCAGGGCCTGTACAGGAAGAGTGCCCGTCCCCAGTCCACCCTAGAACACCCTATTGTCTCAGGTCTTAAAGAGTTAAGAATATATTGAAAACCAACATTTTAATCAAATTCTGAGTATACTTTTAATAAGGAACATTTTTTGATGATCTTTGCATCAGGAGGAGACTGAGACAGAGCTATGTGTGATAAGCAGCTCGCTGCTGAGGGGTGGGAGTATCGGGGGGCAGGCAGGAGGCACTCTTTTTTTTTTTAATTTATTTTTTTAGTTGTAGGTGGACAGAATATCTTTATTTTATTTTTATGTGGTGCTGAGGATCGAACCCAGTGCCTCCCGCATGCTAGGCAAGCACGCTACCACTGCGCCATAACCCCAGCCCTGCAGGAGGCACTCTTTATAACTAATGGACAGAAGGCCCTGTGCCACTGTCTCTAATGCCAACCAAAAGTCCTGGCTGCACAACAGTCACTAGGGTATCCCCTCTCCCACCTGTTGTGATCAAGGTCAAATAATAATAATAATAATAATAATAATAATAATAATAATAATAATAATAATAGATAGATTGATAGAAAGAACAAGAGACCAGCAAAGGGGACCTGCTAATGTAACTGAGGAGACAGACACACTTTGAGCTTCATGAGTTCCTGAACACTGTGTGAGTCCTGCCGCAAGCATCACCCCAAGAGCAGATGACTTTTGATTTTTCTTTTCCTTTAACAGCTAGCCATGGTCAACTGCACAGAAAAGAGAAGCAAACTGCCTTTGTGAATCCAGACCCCCTCTGGTTGTCCTCCTCTCTGCCACCTCCAAGAATCTCAAGACACCCTGAAACAAGCAACAACAGCAGGTCACTAGAGGACAGGTGGGTGGCCCTGAGAGGAAATGCTGTGCTACAGAGGGAAGAAGGGGACATGAAGAGCTCAGGGTCAAGTCAGCTGGTTGGGGAGGTCATGCTCTGATGGCCAGCTTTAGACATAGGGCCCGGCTACCATGCCCAGTTCGTCAACCAAACACTACGGAGGTGCTGTGTAGGTGATCACCAACTGTCATATCAGTTGGCTTAAAACAAAGGTGATGATCCTTCATGACGTGAGTGGGCCCCATCCAATCAACTAAACGACTAAAGAGCAAGGCTGAGCCTCCCTAAGGGAAAGGGGCTCCAGGATGGCAGCATTGGCGTCTGCCCAAGAGCGTCCAGTCTCCCCTCCTGCCCTGTGGATTCCAGGCTCACCAGGTCATGCCACAGGGTGAGTCAGGATCTCCATGTTCAGTCGTGCGTCATTGACCAGTGGAGATGCATTCTGGGAAACGCGTCATTAGCCAATTTCCTCACTGTGCTGGTGTCACCAAGTGTGCTTAGACACACTGCAGTTCCTCTTCACTAGATGGGTTTTCACAGTTCATCGCTGTGACCAAAATACCCCTTGAGAACAGCTTAGAGCAAGAAAAGTCGATTTGGGGCTCACAATTTCAGAGGTTCAGTCTATGGTCGGCCAGCTCCATCTCCTTGGGCCTACGGTGAGGTGGAACATCATGGCAGAAGGGAGCATCAGAGGAGCCCTGCTCACCTTGTGGAGACCAGGAAGCAGAGAGAGGGGCAGGGGGAAGGGGCCACAGGGAAGATGAACCCCTCCAGACACAGTGACCCACCTCCTCCAGCCACATCCCTCCTGCCTACAGTTACCACCATTCAGTCTAACAAACTCAGGTGGACTGATTTGGCCCCATTTTACAGATGAAGAAACTAAAGTGCAGAAAGGTGAGATCCGTGTGTAACAAAACACTGATGGAGCCTAGGAGCAAACGCAAGAAGGGTATCTGTAAATACAAAGTACAGGTCAGGTCTCTGCTTCCACTGAAGGCAAGAGGCAATGTACTTAAAAAGAGGACAGGCAGAAAGAAGAGCACCACCGAGAACCAGACTCTGTTCAGTCTTTTTTTTTTTTTTTTTTTAATTTTTTTTTTTTAGTTGTTGATGGACACAATATCTTTATTTTATTGCTTTGTATGTGGTGCTGAGGATCGAACTCAGGGCCTCACGCATGCGAGGCAAGCGCTCTACCGCTGAGCTACAATCCCAGCCCCTCTGTTCAGTCTTTCTGATTATGTGTAGCAGCATCAACAAAGCCCAAAGGAATTCCAATAAATTATCCCTCGGAGAGCATTTGAATATAGTACTTCTTTCCCTTTCCTCATTTACACTTCTCTTTCTATTTTATCTTATGTATGTTGTGGTTGAGGAGTTAGTGATTGAAAGATAACCTGAGTCAAGCCCTGTGGCTGGGGGACAGGAAGATAGATACTGCATGATGCCAAAGGAACCTTTGCCGGAGGCTCTGACACCTGGAGCTTTCTGGCCAGCATCAGTCTATCTGTTTCTCAGCTCTGGCTCCAACCTGCAGACTGAGCTTATCTGTGGAGGCTCCCCAAGAAGGCTCTGGTGGAGCAGGGAGAGGATTAGCTTCCCGGACTCACCTTAGAAAAAAAGATGCACTGCTTTGTGATTCGAACCCAACATCCTGGTGGTATGTTGACACATCCTGAAATGCAGGGAGCTGGGACAAGGGGCCATGCGGAGGATGGCATCCTTCAGCAAGGCAGCCTCTGGGAGGCACAGGGGCTCTCTGTAGAACCTCCGGAGTAGGCTCCAGCTCAACGGGAAGTGGGAGGATACTTGGGGAGAGATGAGATTTGCTCTCTAAAGTGGATGCCTCAGACACAGTTTTTTAGCCCATGAGAAAAGTCCTCAGTTGAGGGAAGCTGGCTGAAGCAAAGACGAACCTCAACCCAACATGAGCCCTGGTGAGCACCACAGGGCAGCCCGGACAGCAGGGGCTCCAGTGTTCTGAGTGAGCTTTCAATGAGCTCTCTACCGCCCCCCACCCCTGAGTCCTCCTGCCACCCTCAAACCAGCAGGGCCTAGGGACACCTAAAAAAATGTCTCCCCAGCCCCCAAATTGCCCCTAAGCTGCCCCCGCCATCCACTTTAACTGTCCACTCTCTTCCTTCCCACCCAGCATTCTCTCTCTTTTCTGTACTCCAGCAGCTCTTTGGGCTTCCCCTGTCACAGGTTAAGCCAGGCTGTCACATGGGTCTATTAGCAGGAGGGTCTGCCCCAGGAGCTCCTGGAGGGGTAGGAGTGGCTCAGGAAAGCTCTGCCTGGGGAGACTCAGTCCCATTCCACTGTTCCCTCTCCCCCACCCCTTCACCCTGCTCTGCCCCTCATGGAGCATTGACTCTATTCCAGGCATGACCCTGAGTGTGGAGAAGAGTGAATGAACAGGCACACCTGCCCACGCACTTTTGGAGATTATGTTCTAGCCATTTTATCATGCAACCAATGTTTATTGAACACCTACTCTGTGCCAGGCACCTGTTCCAGGTGTTGGGGACACAGAAGCAAATAGAACAAATATCCCTGCTCACCAGAGCAGGCGTTTACATTCTAGTGGAAATTAAATAAGTCATTACACAAATTATTCATTACATATGGGGGCTGCTGGATGGAGCTGTGCTGGATATTAGGAAAGTGTGCAACAGAGCAGACCTAATCCTGTCAGACCCCAGAAGCTGTGTGAACTGGGGCTTCATGGAAGAGGAGGAATGATCTAGAAGGAAAGGAAGAAGGAGCATTCCTGGAAGAGATTCTGAGATGGAGGAAAGGTGGATTTGGAACTGAAGGAATACCAGTGTGGGGGAAGTGGCCCATGACAGAGCTAAAGGTAAGGTAAGCTCAGCTAAGTGAGGACCTGGGAGCCAGAGTTTCGGTCTTTACTCAGTGCAGCGGGGAGCCACCAAGGGGTTTTAAGAAGGGACTGACGTGGTCAGATGTGGTTTTCAAAGCTTGGTGCTGGCAGCTGGGCAAAACAAGATGGCAGAGAGATGTGAGAACAGAAAGCAATCTGGAGCAGGAATCTGGGGCGACTGTGGGGATGTGAGTACAGTGAAGTCTACGAAGAGACTGAGAAGCTCAGGAGGTAGGCCCCCATGGAACAAGCCAGCCATCGTCATTTGCTGGGGCTGCCATAATGAAGCACCACAGGCTGGCTAAGACCTCAGAAACCACCTTGCAGTTCTGGAAGCTGAAGTCCAAAATCAAGGTGTCAGGCAGGGTTGGCTCCTTCTGAGGGCCGTGAGGGAGGGAACTGCTCCCCATCTTCAAGATCACATGGCCTCCACTGAATATCTGCCTCCAGATTCCCCCTTCTTGTGAGGTTTTCCATGATATTGGACTAGAGTCCACCCCAAAGACCTCATTTCAACTGTGTGACCTCTGACCTATCTCCAAACAAGGTCCATTCTGAGGGACTAGAGGATAAGACTTCAACATATGAATTGTGGTGGGAGGGGAGGGGACACAATTCAACCGTTAACCCTGACCAAGCAAAGTCTAATGGGAAGTGCAGGGAATCAGAATCATTCATGCTTTCAGACAGACTCAAGTTAAAGCAACTGCCCTTGTATCACTTTCCACTGGCGACTCCATCTCTCAACCGCTATTTGTTGTCCTGTTTGTTGAGTTGGTGGTGCCCCCAGACAGGACTGCGTGGGGCTGAGGTGCCCCCTCGTTTCCAAGGCTGATAGTTTGGCCCCAACAGACATTTCTAACAGATACTTCAAGCAGAGGTGGAATAAAACGGCTTCAGCCAGCTAGGAATGAGGAGCCAGTGAAATCTAAGAGAGTCACTGCAGGGAAGTGCCAGGAAGGGAGCCCAGGAAGTGGCCGTGTTCGGGTCTCTTTCCAGAAAACATCAGGAACTCCACTTGCACTATCACTGCCCCCTCTCAGAGGATCCCAAATCTGATTGGTAGTCACCTGGGGTCCTTGTTAAAATTCAGCTTCTCTGTCCCCTACCCCTAAAATACCAGAGCAAGACCCCAGACCTTTTTTTATCCCATGCCCCAGGTGACTCTGGTCTCTGGTAGCATTGGAAGCTGCAGCTCTGTGGCCCTTTCTTCCATTGGACCTAAAGATGAACATGTGCTCAGGGCTCTGTGGAGCCCAGCGGTTTGGTCTGTGGGGAACGAGCACAATTCCCAGCCCTTGATTATCCCGCTAAGTTGTCTCAAGGCAGATTCTGATTACCATTTCTATTCCTGCCTCTCAACACTGATTACTTCAGCAAGTGCCTTTCAATTGCCCCATTCTTTTCTTTCATGAAGAAATGCTTCCAACTTCAATCTTTTGAAAAAAAAATACACACACACACACACACACACACACACACATCAGCTATTCCCATGTTCAAGAAGCTTTGTGCCTCCTACCTCAGGGAGGGTCTTAGGAAAAGATTTTATTTTATGTCCTGCTTTTCATTGCTATTAGTCAAAAGAGACAGCCTTACAGCATGTTTTAATTGAACTTCCTATTTTGGCTGGAGATGGCCCCTGGCAGGTCATCCATGAGCACCACTCTGGGTGGCCCCTGGTGGATGCCGTTGACTCTCTGCCCATAGACCCTTAGCACCCACACGCTTTCCATGTACAGCTGTGAGTTCAAGGTTGACTGGGCAAACTAGAAGGAAAACTAGAAGTTTTTTTTTTTCAGGGAAAACTAGAAGTCCCTGGGAGTTTGCACCCCCAGAAATACCCTCACCCAATAAGACTCAGTGAATAAAGGCCCCAGACTCCTTGTCTGTAGGTTGGGATAACTCCAAGGCATGTTCCAGGTGGGACCTTACATTCTCCAAGGGAATGGAGCACTAGCTGCCCACAATGATTGACTTCCTTGATAGCAGGCCCTGCCCTGGGTCCCCTCACTTCTCTGCCTCACTTCCCCCACACCTTGACCCATGTTTCATGGGATCACGACCCAGGGAAATGATTTGTATCTGAGTTCTTGTCTCCAAATCTCCTTCTAAGGGAATTCTGAGTAAGATAGGCACTAATCCAAGCTTTTAACCCTGTGCTAGATCACAGCTCCTACTCAAGAACTCAAATCCAAAACGATAACGATATTTTGGATTTTATTCCAGAATATTAAGGGTGCACCATTGTGGACTTTGGAAGGCCTTTTTTTAGCCTTGCTAAATTCAATCCCATAATCCAAACTGAGTGTTCTTCTGAGTCTTTGGACCACGTTAGGCTTGAAGCTCAAATAAATTTCAGCATCAGCAAACTCATTTCAGCCAACCATAAAAGAGTTTGGGGGCAGGACTGCAAAATGCTGGAGCCACTTCAGAAAACAGTGTGGCATTTCTTCCAAAGATTAAGCAAAGAGTCACCATATGACCCAGCAATCCCACTCTGAGGTCTAAACCCAAGAGAACTGAAAATCCATATCCACACAAAAACTTGGTCCTACGTATTCCTAGCTGCAGTGTCCCTGACAGCCACAAAAACCTGCCCAAATGTCTATCAACTCAGCTGATGAGTGCTTAAACAAAGCCTAGAGTACCCAGCAATGAATTCTCTTCATCCATGTGTCGGGAATGAAGTCCCGATACATGCTACGACATGGATGAACCTGGAAAAAGCTGAATGAAAGAAGTGAGCCATGTAAGGCCACATATGATTCCATTCCTATGAAGTGTTCAGCAAAGGATTGGTAGAGACAGAAAGGAAATTGGTGGCTGCCAGGGATGTGAGGAGTGAGTGACTGCTATCGGATATGGGGTTCCTTTGAGAGGGGGAAATAAAAATTCTCATGTCAGTGGCGAGGGTTATGCAATCTTGTGAACACACTGGACACCACTGAATTGCATTCTTTCACACGGTGAACTGTATTATATGTGAATTATATCTTAATAAAGCTGTTGTTTGAGAGAGAGAGAAATTATATGATTGTGTATATTTCTAGAATTCCACAGAAAACCATGAATTTCTACAGCTTTCTAACTTTCCTGAAATATCGCTTCAAAGCCATATCACAACCTCAGAAGAAAGTGAGACCAAAGTCTGGCCATAGTCTTGGGGTTGCTGAATTCCAAGCAAAGCCTGGGCCTGTGAGCACATCAGAAAAGACCTGGTTCTGGCTGGTAGCCATCCCCTGCTGGTTCTGTGACACCAGCAGGTTGTGCCTGCAGGTAGGGTTTTGTAAACATTCAGTGAGACACATCTAATTTGAAAGTCTATCTCAGCTAGGCAGGAGTAAGTCTTCTTAAAGCAACATTCGAAGGAGTTTCTCCGTCATGGGCTTCAAAGCACCTGAATCTCAATAGCAATAGACCAGCTGATCCAGATGTTGTTCAATGGGGAAGGGGCTCTGCTACGATTTGAGTGCCCCCACCACAGTGGGGTGGAGGTGGGTGGAATCTCATGAAAATCAAAAGGGACCAGGGGGAGGGAAGAAGGGAAGGAAAAGGGATATACTGGAGAGGGACATTGACCAAATTATATTGTTATATTGTGTGCATGTATGAATATGCAATATGTATAATTACAATGCACCAATAAAAATGAGGAAAAAAGATAAAATAAAAATAGAAAAATGTTGATGAGCACATTATTAGGCTGAAAATTAATTTTTTCAAATTATGAAGATAAAACTTTCAAAGCTTTAATAAAGAAAGAAAAGAAATAAAGAAAGAAAGGAAGGAAGGAAGGAAGGAGAGAATGTCCCCTCTGAAACTTAGGTTGAAATTCAATCCCCATTTGAAGGTATTAAGAGGAAGGACCAACCACATTTTTATGTTGATATACCTCTAAATATTATCATAAATGTTTTACTTATAAATCAACTCTAATCATTTAAGTAAGCTTAAGAAATAAATTCATTCAGGCCAAGTACAGTGGTACACACCTATAATCCCAGCAGCTCAGAAGGTTGAGGCAGGAGAATCACAAGTTCAAAGTCACCCTCAGCAACTTAGCAAGGCCCTGAGCAACTTAGTGAGACCCTGTCTCAAAGTAAAAAATAAGCCAGGCACAGTGGCACATGCCTGTAATCCCAGCAGCATGGGAGGCTGAAACAGGAGGATCACGAGTCCAAAGCCAGCCTCAGCAACAGTGAGGCACTAATCAACTCAGTGAGACTTTGTCTCTACATAAAATACAAAAATAGGGCTGGGGATGTGGTTTAGCAGTTGAGTGTCCTGAGTTCAATCCCAGGTACCAAAATAAGTAAATAAATAATAAAAAAGGGCTGAGGATTTGACTCAGTGGTTAAATGCCCCTGGGTTCAATCCTTGGTAACAAAAAAATAAATAAAAATCATTCAGAAGGACTGGTATCGCTGACGGGGTATCGCTGACCCACATCTCCAGCCAGTCACCATATATACAAGCAGAAGTCAGGCAGAGCTTGGGCTTGAATTGGACTAGACTGTGATGCCCAAGGGAACAAGGATGGGCAGAAAGCCAGGGTCACACTCAGTTTCTTCCCAAGCCAGGGAGGCAGTGAGGTTGGCCATCTGAGATGACCCTTGAAGGGAAACCTAAAACTACCAACTTTGAATCAGGACCACAGAGCTGGAGTGTCTCTCCTAGAATCCACACAATAGCCCTGCTCTATGAAAATCACAGGAAAGTGTGTGCTGATGAGGAAAAACGACTGGCAAAGAACCTCGACCCACCCAGGCATACAGCTGGCTCATTGAGATGGTAGAATTCAAACCCAGACCTAAACAACTCAAGCCCTGTGCTCTGTACCCCTGGATGCCCATCTGGTTGACAACCCAAAGCAAAAAATCTTGCCTTTAAAAATCTTTGTGTTGAACTTACTTAGGTGGGGTGCAGAGAACCGAAACACGGCCACAGCCGTAGTGGCTCCTCCTTAACTTACAGCTTATTTGGTTTTAGCTATAAAATGGAGATCAAACCTCTGCCATAGAGCTGCTATGAGGAGTAACAAGTTAGTTTACACAAAGCACCTGGTGGCATGCAGCAGGTGTCTAAACATTGACTCTCTTGTCTCAATGTCAATAGCCTGCTTCTTGGCGCAGACAAAAAGACAGAGACACAGTTACCCAGAATTATGAGACAGAGCGGACATGACCTCAGAATGTCAACCCATCCCATTGATAACCATCTGAGAATCTGAGGCTCAGAGACAGGCAGCACCTTGCCCGTAGTCACCCAGCAAAGCAGCTGGGTCCTTCAAAGAAAGAACTATCCATATTCCCAAGGGTTTTTCCCCCCTAAAAACAGAGAACCAAAACCAATTCCTCCTTCAATAATCTTTGGTGACTCTTTATAAAGATATTTCTCTGTCATAAAAGCTAAATCTGGCTAACTCTTGGATAATGCTGGTTGATCCTGCCTAATGTTTAATTCTTTACAGCATTTTTTCCCATCAATAAACTTTTTTGTGGGAAATTCTCTTTTGCCTTGTGTTTCTTATGGAAATGTGATTTGTACATACATCCTCTCTGCATAAATATTTAGCTCATCATTGTGCAGCACAAATTCCCTGCAAATTAGGTGGAAATCAGCTTCAGCTGACAGAACCATCTATACTCATCCAGGAGAAAAATCATTATTATTTAGAACTTATTAAGCCACAACCGTAGGAACTGGATGAGCCTGGGAGCTTCAATAAATATTGAATGCAAATGTACAGCCAACGCTCAAGCTCAGATTGCTCTTGTAATTTTTACCTACCAGGAGGCAGCGAAAGGTGGAGGGGAGAACATGGGTCAATACTTGACTTTGTGAATTACAAACTTTCAACAAGAGCAAATCACTGAGCTTTTTCTCATCCATAAAATGGGTCTAGCCATACCTATTTCACAGAGTTTTTGTGCTAAAGATTAAATGAGAGTGTATGTGTAAAGTTCCTAGCATGAGGCCTGGCTCATACTAGATGCTCAGTAAATGTTCATTTTTAACAAATGAATCCCAAAGGTGAGACATGGAATTGAGAGTTCACAGGTTGGTTACAGCTGGATGTCACCCTCAGTGCCATAACATAATTTGCTCCAATCTCAATGGGTTTTATTTGAAGGTTGCAGTTAACTCAGTCAATACAACATAAAACCACGCAGAGGACCAATTTCTAGATGGCTTGGGATAGAAATCTACATGCTCGTATAAATTGGATGATTAAACTTTGTTGCCGATGTCCTGCTTATAACCCTGTGATGTTTCATTGTGCTCCAGGGACTTCTACCTGCCAGGATCTATGTTTCTGTGCCTGAGGATTCTAGTTGCAGGAACCATGGAAAGCTGCCCCGCCAGTGCATGACGGGACAGATGTGCCAGGGCAGGAACACTCCCGAGTGCTGCCCCTGACCAATCACTAAGGGAGCTGGGGAATTGATTCTCAGCTCTTAGGTGGAATCAGTCCAAGGCTTCTATCTTCTACTATTGCCACAGGCTCCCCCGCAGGAATAACACACCTTGCTGATTCAGAAACATACTCTTCCCTCTTTCACTTCCCAATTTTTGTGGGCTTGAAGGAATTCAGAGTGTGCCATTCCAGAATGGGCCACTCTGGTATAAGGATTATTTGGATCTGAAGGCAAGTGAGAAAAGCTCTTTGCGCCCCCGCCCCGTACCCACCCCCCATTCTTCCTGAAAGCAGAATATTAACTCTTCCTGAGAAAGTGTCCCCATGGCTATTCCAAAAAGGGAATAACAGCCTTAGCAGAAGAGACAAGACGGCACAGAGAGAGTCCACACAAACCAACCTTACTAACAAGCCATATTGACTACTAGTTTTCCCACATATTTACCCTCCTACAATGTTCAGCTGCTAGAAGTTCAAGGTCCTTGTTCTTCATCTTATCACTTCTCTACAAATAACCTGTTCTTTGCTAAGATGCTGTGGAAGGCCCCAAGCTCTACCACCCCTGAGTTATTCCTCACTGACTCCCCAAAGCGCACACGCACAGCACTTGTTAATAAACGTGTTTGTGTTTCTCCTGTTAATCTGTCTTTGGTCACTTTAATTTCCAGGGCCACAGCCAGGGAACCTAGGAGGGTGGAGGGGTTTTATCCCCCCTGTGTCTTCTGCTTCCCCAAGAAGCATTCTTCCCTTGGATTCTTGTCTCGGCATCTGAGAGACCCCATATGAAGTCATGCACACGCACAGTGTGGGAATGCAAATGGCTCCCACTCCCTGAGGCCTGGCCCTACAGAGCTCCTGTCCATGTACCCGACAGCACACCAGACACCCCACCTGCTCTTTAATTTAATATGAAAAAGCAAACCCCCATCTGCTCCACACACATCTGCTGCTACACTGGGAACAACTCTATCATCCTCTCCTTCTCCCAAGTCAGGAACATCACCCTTGCTTTTTCCCTTTCTCTCCCCTGATCCCTACCACCTCCAGCCATTCACCAAATCCTGCCAGTTTGACCTTAATATCTCCAGAATCAGTCACTTTTCATCCCTCTAACCTTTGAGCCAAGCAAGACACACCCCATCTCTGGCTTGGACCATTGCAGTAGCCTCACCCCTATTGTCCCACATCTTTCTTGGCTCCCCACAATCCTCTCCACAGTGAAATAGATATTTTTTCCATATTTTTATTGGTGCATTATAGTTATACACAATGATGGGATTCATTCTTATATATTTGTACATGCACATGATATAACAATGTAATTTGGCCAATATCATTCCCCAGTGTTTCTCCTTTCCTTCCTCTCCTCCTTCCCCTGGTCCCTGTCCTCTACTGATCTCCCTTTGGTTTTCATGAGATCCTTGCCCACCACCTTTCTTTTCCTTTTTCCTCTCTAGCTTGCACATATGAAAAAACATACACCCTTTGACCTGCTAAGTTTGGTTTATTTCACTTAACATAATGGTCTCTGGTTCCATCCATCTTCCTGCAAATGACACAACTGCATTTTTCTTTATGGCCAAATAAAACCCCATTGTGTATGCAATGTTATCATTATGTATAACTATTATGAACCAATAAAAAATTTTAAAGAGAGAAATTGTTATTTTTTAACTGCCGGTAACGAGAGCAATGATTAGCATTTAGTGAGATCTTATTATGTGCTCGGCACTGCCTGATCCTATCACTCCTAAACTCAAACTCCTGCCCTGGCTGCTTGTGTTTAATCTAAAGCCCCCAACTCCTTGCTTGAGCCCACGAGGCCATGTGTGACCTGCTGCCCCCTTTGCTCCTTTGTTTGCTACTTGGATCTATTTCCAGAAATCCTCTTTCTGAACCATTGCGTAGGTCTGTTTCCTACTTTAACTTTTCAGTGGAAAACTGACCCTTGAATGACCATCAGTATCTACTGCCCATCCCTTACTCCTTCCCTGTCATCTCCCCAGGCCTCACTCAAAAACCGGATCAGGAGGAAGCTTTCCCCTTCAAGGTCCTGAGGGGACTGTGAGGTGACGAGGAATTCTGTTCACCCCTTTAACAATCCTGAGGTTCTTTCGAGCAAGAACTCTCACCCACCTCCTATGGGTCCTGGCACAGAGCCGAACACACAGTAGGTGCTCAATGAATGCTCATTGAGTTCATTAAGGAGGCCGGCCAGTCTTAATCACAACCACTGGGGATGCTGCCTTCACCACCTTCCCCCAAGGGAGCTCACAGCTGATTGGACAATTACTCCAGGGCTGGAACAAATCACCCACAGGCGCTCAATAAAACTATTCAATGTAGGCTACTGACAAAAGAGCTGATTGCACGGCCTTGACCCTCGGAGTAATTACACATACCAGCATCCGTCGCCACAGGGTAGCCTGGGAGAGGGGCCTCACCTCCATGCAGCTCCGTCTCCTAAATAAACTGAAAAGAGCATAAAGGATCCCAGGATCGTTACGACTTGTTAGAAATCCAACAGAGGCTGGGTCAGTGGTACAATCTGCATGTGCCACCATCTCCCCAGGCTCCAGGGTGCCCCCTTAGCTGCCTCCAACACAGACACCAAACTCTGTGTGCCCCCCACTTCCTGAGCACTTAGCAGGACACCCCTCCCCAGGACCCAGCATCAAACGTCTGCCGCCCCACCTCAGCCTGACACCATCGCTACCCAGCATCAGCCATCGCTGCGGCTTACCTGCTTCCACCTGTGCTGAAAAGCCGGGAGTCAGGCCGTATGCTTCTGTCCCTCCTCCACCCACACATCCACCCTTTCTTTCCATAGCATCTATCAAACCCCCACTAGAAGCAAACAGACTGCTCTGTTCACACTAATGAATGAGAGAGGCATGATCCCTGACCTCAGGAAGTTCACAGTCTAGACAGAGCAGTGGATATTAACTAAACAGAGATTAATACCAACAGATTAAACACACCTAGTGTTTGCCAGGCCTTTTCTAGGACCATAAGGGAGAAAAGTAGGCTAGGAGGGGAGGCCATTGGCCAGGATGGCATTAACATCCCCTCAGTCTGACTACATTTTAGACAGGCTTCTTCCTGACCAGAGGCCCTTGGCCTCCAATTTCTTACAACACTTTGTACATCATGCAATCTAACTTTAAGGGAAAAGCGCCTGTCCGATGTCCATCTCCTCCCAGTCTCTAGTCAGTTTGCAACCCAAGGACCTAGGAGCCCACCAACCCTCCTCTCTCCCAGCCTCTGTGGGAGGGTAGGACCTCTCTTTGAAAATAGCAACAAAGACCCATCTCTGCTTGAATGGCCTCCAGGCCTTTTCTCCCCACTCCCCAGGCAGGAGCTTAGAATCCCTGCTCCCTCAGTTTCCATCTCTCTCGCCAGGGTAATCATCTTCAGCAACCGTCCCTGCCTGGTTAACTCTGTTCAGTGATGCTGGACTGCAGCACTGTACACAAGTAAGAAGGATGGAGATCCTGCCCTCAAAGAAGACAAATTCAAACTTGAAATTGTAGTAAACGCTGTGAAATAAATGTATAGGATGCTGTTGGAGGGGGTGATGGGGAAACTGATTTAGGTGAGAAGTAGACCAAGGTAGAAATCTCTGAGATATTTGTACTGTGACAAATGTCCAGGCGGAGGGACTAGTACACATAAAAATACTTTTAGATCAAACAATCAGCTTCAGAAGCATTGGGTCCCTGTCCTCACAATGTCTTACTATATCTGCAGTTTTTCACTTTCCAAAGCAGAGCTCTGACCACCCTCCTCAGCTCAATAACCACCCATGTATCCCAGGTGCCACCTGAACAAAGTCATAGCTCCTAACACCCTTAGCCTGATGGTCAAGACTGTGTATAATCTGGCTCCTTCTTTCCTCTGCAAACATATGGAGAGAAGGTGTCTCACTAACACACCAGCCTTCTGTGGGGTGACAGAGGAAGGGGCTTTGGGTGAAAGCAAATGGAAGACCACTCAGGAAGTACAAATGCAAAGCCACTCACAATCTATTCCTACTGCCAATGTGCTGAAGGAGAAAAGCCCTGCTCTTTCCAACTGGACCAAAAATCCCGCCAATCTGCCTTACTTTGGGACATAGGATCTTAAACAATTGAGTACACAAAATCAGTCTTTGGTAAGTTTATTTCCCAAGCCAAAGTCATGCCTGCTGCTTGATTCTCTCCTGGGATGTTGCTAGCCCTGGACCCTCGGTCCCCAACACACCCACTGCCTTCACCCAATCTGGACCCATCTCCCTGCTCCCCCTGCTCCTCCTGATGGGGAAGGGGCCTCAAGGGCACTCCTCTGTTAGGGAGGGAAGTGGGTCTTGGTGCCACTGCATTTGAATACCCTACGGTGCCTGAGTCCAGCCTCCCTGCAGGATTTCTCGGGGAGCCTTCATCATGGAGGAGTCACCAGGCAGGAAACACCACATTCTGCTGCAGTGAGCAGAGTCTCTGCCTGGTCCACACAGGGCAGGACTCTGAGGCCTGCGGCTGGAGCACTGAGGTTAACCACAAACTGGAGGAGCCTCTACCTCCCTTAAAGGTTCAGTAACAGAACACTAGCAGGAGGGCACGCTGGCCTGAGCGTGCCTCCCTGGGCAGGTAAGGGTCATCTTCATGCACAGACATAATTACACAGCCCTTGGCTTTGCCCAGGGGTCCTTGTGAGCCAATCACTGTCCTGGCCTGTGGTCAGGGACACGGAGTGCCAGGAGAACGTACCTCCCATCACTTCTGATCACTCTTTTTTTTGTACTGGGCACTGAACTCAGGGGTGCTTTACTACTGAGCTGCACCCTCAGCCATTTTTACTTTTTATGTTGAGACAAAGCTGAGGGTGGCCTTGCACTTGCAATCCTCCTCCCCAGCCTCTCAAGTCACTTAATTGATGATTGCACTCAATCCTCCTCCCCAGCCTCTCAATTACAGGCATTGGCCACCACACCCAGCTCTGATCACTCTTGTCCAGCCCTCGCTACTTGCTGGCCCAGAACACAGGATCTTCTTGTAACTTCTTGTAGATTCCCAGGTCATGATCTCCAACACAGGGCCAAAGACCTTGTCTCCTCACCCCCTGGTACTTTCCTTCATGCTTCAGTACAGAGACGGCTTCCGCCTCTGAGCCGCAGTGGCCCAACCACCTAGTTCCTACCTTCCCAGAGTCAGGAGCTCCCTAGAAGCAGGCCTGCTGCCCAGCTACCTCCTGGCCTGCACTCTTGCTTCTGGAATGAGCTCTATCTGCACCCCGTCAAGGGCAATGAGTTACGTGGAGATAGGAGCAAGACTATTTTCCTTTAATTCAATTAAGCCACACGCTGACTGTGATACTTTCTTCACTATCTAAGGCAGCAGGTGCCTTTGCAATTACTTCCCCTCTGCTGAGGCTGCATGTCGCCTGTGGTCTCCAGGAGATAGAGATGAGGTTGTAGAATCACAAGGACAATGCGAGAGAGAATAGGGGAGGCCAGGGAGATCAGAGGACTGGCCAGGGAGCCCCTGAGAGCAAGATCAGCCAGGAACATGACAGCACAAGGTACTGTCAGGGCAAACTATGTGTGGGAACCTTCTGGGATGTGACTTCTCACTGCCCGCAAGGGCCTTGGTAACAGGAGATATGCTTTGATCTAGGTTGCCCCAAAAGCAGATCTGGAAATGAGGATTTGAGTGCATGTAGTCTACTTGAGAGATGATCCCAGGAAGCACCGTGGATGAGTAGGACAAGCGATAAGGGGCTGAAGAAAGCCAGTACAGCCTGCATTAGTGACAGGGCTGGTCACTATGGCCAGCAGGGCTCAACCTCACTTGGAACTCTTTTGAGAGATACATTGAGCACACCTGAGAATGTCCCCAAAGGGCAAAAAAGCCAAGCATCTATTCACCAAAGCAGGTTGAAAGGTAGCCCTCAAGCTGACATGTCTATGTCCTAACTCCCAAAACCTGTAGGTGTTCCCTTATTTAGAAAAAAGATCAATTTGTATGTTGATGAATATAATTAAAGATTTGGAAATAGATCACCCTGGATTACTCAGCTGTGCCCTAAATCCAAGACAAGTGTCCTTTTTTTTTGAAATATTTTTTTAGTTGTTGATGGACCTTTATTTTATTCATTTATTATTCATATATAGTGCTGAGGATTGAACCCAGTGCCTCATGCATGCTAGGCAAGCGCTTTACCACTGAGCCCCAGCCCCAGCCCCAAGACAAGTGTCCTTTTAAGAGACACACAGGGAGGAAAAGAAAAGACCATGAGAGATCAGAGAACAGAGATGGGGCAATGCAGCCACAAGCCAAGAACACCAGGAGCCACCGAGAAGAGGCACAAAAGTTCTCTCCCTTAGAGCCTTCCAGGGAGTGTGGCCTGACCCATACCTGGATGTCAGGCTTCTGACCTCAAGAATTGCAAGAGAATAATTGTTGGAGTATTTTGGATTTTGAATTTTTAGATTAGGGATGTTCGACAAGTAAAGTCTATGCAAATGTTCCAAAATGCAAGAAATTCTGCAATTTGAAACACTTCTGGTCCCAAAAATTTCAAATAAGGGATATTCAACCTCTAATTGATACTTTTTGTCCTCTTTTTAGTATGTCTCTTGCTTTCTCTATTTCCTCTGCCCACCCCAATTCAAGCCACCAAGTCTCTGAATGCATTGCCTAAGCAAGGGCATAAAGCTCCAAACTGGGGGGACAGCAGAAACAAAGACATCTTCCTGATTTGGGTCTCCACAGGACTATGCCCTTGGGAATATTAAAGTGTTTGAGAGGAATATGGCTCCCGTGGCCTTCTCCACCCCACCAGCCAGGACTGGCGAATTTCCCCCAAGACCAAGAAGGAGAACTGGAACGATCCCAGGGGAAGGGGTTCTGAACCTCAGGGAGGCAGCAGGAGCTTGCAAAGGAAAGGCTGAATGGGGAGACAAAGCAGGACAAGCTGAAGAACCTGCAGGGCAAGGCACCGCGTGCTGTGTCATTTAACATGGAACCAGCCAGGCTCTGGGGAATGGGCTGAGTACCGTCACAATTATTGTCACAGCTACGGGGCTAGACCAAACCCCAGTGGTCTGAAGAACAGGAGTGTCTCCACTGTAATCCCAGGGCAGGAAGTAAGGGGTGTTAGGCAAAGGGCTTCCTCTCCCTCAAAGGCCAAAGAGGAAATTTGGCTGGAATCCTGTATGGATGCTTTGGAAGTGCCAGTTGCTTGGGGCTGAGCTGGTACTGTCCTGTGGAGACCAGGTGGGAGGTGTCACTTGGGTCTGTGGGCTCAAAGAGCAATTAGCCTTTCTACTCCTTCAACCAAGAGACCAATGAGAAAGGGTACTAGTGGCTATCAGCAAGTCCCCAGAACCCTGTCCCCAGAACCAGCTTCCCATGAAGGTCACTAGCAGCAGGTTGGCCATAGGGACAGGAGGTCTTTCTGTGTGCCTCTCCCCACCCTGAAGGCAATGGGAACCCTCTGAATGACAGGGGCTATGTGATAAGGGCTTTGTCACCAGCAAGAGGCCAAGAAGGGGCTGAGGCCAGACAATTTAAGGCAGGCAGGATGCAGGATCTCATCTCTTGTGCTGGAGAGGCTCCAGGTGATATCAGCAATAAAACATATTATGGGAAAGAAAAAAAATGGGAGTAAATTTGAATGTAAGAACAAGCAATGTTTTAGAGTTTTGTATCATTAGCAGAATTAGGTAATTAAAAACACAAACCGGGAATAGCAAGACGTCCTCCGCCAGCCCTCCAACATTAAAGGAGATAGGTATATAACTGATCCATTGGTGCCAAGATGGTCAGTTTATCTACAGAAGAAAGAATCATTTCACACCCCCTGCATCCAGGGTGAAATCATTTCCCGTAATAATCATGGAAAAATCAGTGATAATCATTACTTTCTTGATTCATTCCTTAGTCTTAAAACAATTAGCAATTATAAAGGAAAAAATTCAGTGTTACATATATCATTCATATTCAGTAACATATTTACTGTAGAAACTAAAATTTACACTTACCAAACAAAAAATATTCCAGTTCACAATTCTATTTATAAAATTATTTATTTATTAATATTCCAATTTCACTGTGAGAAATTTTAAGCACATACAGAGATGGGGGTGTAACTCAGTGGTAGAGTATTGGCCTAGCTTGCAGAAGGCCCTGGGTTCCATCCCCAGCACTGCAAAACCAGGAAGAAGGAGGAGAAGAGAAACTTTAAGTACATATAAAAACTCCAACTACTCATACAGAATGACAGAATTCAAGTAACTCATACTCAATTTCTTCATTGTTTAATCACTGGGCTATTGTTGCTAAGACTGGATCGACTGTTTAAACGCAGGGCTTAGAGGCTGAACTGAACCCAAAGCAAGCTTGAAAGATACCAAATTATTAGGAACTTGATTTCAAAATGAACACGTGTAGCTGAGCCCATGTGGGTAGAGAGACGACTGTAAAACAGGGAATTCTTTGAATTAACTTCCATATAAAATACAAGGTGTATTAAAAGAACAAAGGATTAAAATGTGCTAATGTGAAGCTTACACATGTTAAGCTTCCATATGATTAAAACTCAACAAAAGCCAAAGCAATTTAGATCTTAGATCAACTAAATATTTTAGAGCAAAGTATTTTACCATTGACATAGTTTAGAATTGCCAGCACATAGTGACAGACAGAACAGACAGACTTTGTTGAGTTTTATTATTGTTTGAGCAGCACCTGATCCTCCGTACACTACTAGTGATGGGGACCTTTCCCATTCTTCCAGGTAAATCATTCCTACTTCAAAAAGTGAAAATTGTCAACATTTATTGCGTGGGTGCCCTGTGCGGGACACCATTCTAAAAGCTGTCTGTGCTGCAGGTCATTTAATTCTCCTTCAAGCAGCAGTGGTCGCTATAAGTGGGGTGCTTAATATTAGTACTACCATTTTATAGATAAGAAAGTTGATGCTTTCGGAGATTTACATGGTGGAAGTGGAAATATAGACAGCTTTCCCATTCACAGGTTCCAGATCCAAGGCTTCAAACTTATATTGAAAACATGTTTTTAAAAAATTGCACCCGTACTAAGCATACACAGATCTTTTTTCTTTTTATGATTCTCTAAACTATACAGCATAGCAACTCTTTACGTAGCATTTACATTGTATTGCATATCAGAAGTACTCAGGTGTTGATTTAAAGCATATGGGAGGATTGTTTAAGTGACATGCAAATTCCATGCCATTTTCTACAAGAGACTTGTGCATCCGAGGACCTTGCTGTCTTTGGGGGGTTCTGGAATTAACCCCCAGGGATATCAAGGGATGACTGTGCTTTGTAAGCAGTGAATACGGTACACAACACTGCTAGAGTTAGCACTAACAACAGTGAGATTGAATGCATTTGGTCACAACGATAGACAGGATATATAAGGGAGAGAAAGGGAGGTCGATGTTTACATGGCAGCCAGACTCAAGAGTGCCAACATGATGATACCAAAATGGAGTCCATGAAGACAGCCTCATGGAGTGGCCATGTTTCCCAGTTTCCAGTGCCCAGCAGCCAGCTGCCAGAGAGGTCTTGGCTCACAACTGTGAGCAGAGGCAAACTGTGCCATTTCAGAGTAGTAGCCTCAGGATTCACCAGCCCCCAGAAGCCCAGCAGCCCCCACACCCTGCCCCAGAGCTGGATCACACATGGTTGTTGGCAGATAGGAACATGAGAGACAAGCAGCCACCCAGCGGCCCACAGAGGTGCCCACAGGGACACACAGACTTCTGGAGCAAAGTGTTCTGGAAAATTCATGAACCCTCCCAGCAGAGGCAGATAATCAGGAGAATTTGCTCTTTGCAAAAGTACACTGAGTAAATACACAGGGTTTGGGCCCAAAGCTTCTATCTTTCCCCTCATGTTTCATTTACTTGATACATGGCCCCTCAGGTCTCTGCCCACTCGTGAGAAATGTGTAGGTGAAAAAATAAATAAATAAAATATAACTTTAATAAATTTTGTTTCTTGAAAACACACACACACAAAAAAAAAATACAAAATAAACAGATAGTGACATAGCCAGATGGAATGCAAAGAGGCTGTCACAAAAAGGACTAGCACTGGAGACTACAGGCTACCCACATCTGGCCCTGGGAGCAACTTGACAACCCTCCTGAAGATCATGCAGACCACCCTTCCATCTGGTGCTCGAGTGGCCTGGTAGCCTCTACTTGCATGCCTCCAAGGACGGGGCCCCCACCACCTCTTAAAATAGCATGTAGGCACCTCTCAGGGGGACAGAAGCAGACCATTGGCCAAGCCCTGCCTGCTGCCTCTGTCTCCACACTGAGCCACAGTTGTGGCAGGGAAGGTCTTTGAAATACTGTCTTCAATGAAGAACCACGCTACTCACCACAGTCCACACCCCCAGTCAAAACGACCCCCTCGCGGCGGCCCTTGCCCTTGCTTACAGCATGCACAGCTGGGTGTTTCTACATGTTTTATTGTAGTCTCCCTCACTTAACTATGAGCTCCTTAAAGGCATAAACTGAATCTTCTCCTCTACATCTGACCCAAATAGGCAAAATCCTTTTGTTTAAAAGCATGCAATGCCAGGCGTGGTGGCACACGCCTGTAATCCCAGCACTTTGAGAGGCTGAGACAGGAGAATCGCGAGTTCAAAGCCAGCCTCAGCAACGGCGAGGCGCTAAGCAACTCAGTGAGACCCTGTCTCTACATAAAACACAAAATAGGGCTGGGGATTTGGCTTAGTGGTCATGTACCCCTGAGTGCAATCCCTGGTACCAAAAAACAAACAAACAAAAAGCATGCAATTCTTCAAGAACATTTACCAAGCTCCCCCTTTCCTCCAACTTCAGCCTCTTCTCCCCTCCCATGCCCTCAACCCATGCAGTTCCCAGCTTCATTCTACTACCAGAGAAATGAAGCTCAAAGCAATGGTTTCAGCATCCCAGGTCACCTTTCCCCTGGTTCTCAAACATGATCCTGCATAGGAAACCCCTGGAAGGCTCATGAAGCTGGACCCCCACCCCTGACCCCACCCCACGCAAGTTTCTAATTCTCTGGGTCTGGGGAGGATTTGAGAGTTTGTACTTCTAACATATTCCCAGTGATGCTGATGTTACTGGTCCAGGGGTCACATTGTGAGAGCCACAATATACAGTTCTTCACGTAGGATAGCCTTTGAAGGACACTTCCAGTCCTAGGAATGGCTTGCATGTGCTGATAGGGTCGGCATGGAAGGCTTGGGCAAATGTCCATGTTTTCTCACCACCCAACACCAAGTGCCCACTCCATGGAGGCACATAAGCAGCGTTTACAAGGCTACATCACATATGCTCAGCATTTCCACTTGTGATTTGTCACTCATGGTTATACACTCTCAGTGTGTAACGCCAGTGACAAAATGCTCATTACTTGTCAAGTTAGACTCTCCAATCTTAGGTTATTTTTTACATTGAGTAACATCTCACCTCCTACCTAGGGTTGATCCAGATAAAATGTAGGATGCCTAGTTAAGTTTGAGTTTCCCATAAATAATAAATAATATTTAGTTTGTCTCATGCAAAGACAGTTATTTTTATTTGTTAACTCTGGCAACCTTATATTCCTGGCCAGGACATCTCCAGGTGCCTGAGCCAAGTTCCTGGCAATGCTGAGGCAGCCAGGTGAGCCTCCATCTCGGCTGAAGCTATGTGCTGCACTTTACAAAAACCATTCCAGCCAAAGCCAAGAGCAAAATGAGTCAGCTTCAAGAAACACACTTAGTCAGAGCATCACTAGAGCCCAGCTCTTACAGCTAGACCAGGCTCAGCCCTGTCAGGAAAATGATCTTCCACATGGGCTCCCCAGCTGTGGACCTCCTCACTTCTTCATCCTTGAAACAGGTTTGCACCGGCATCCTATCTAGTCATCCATCCACAAGTGTATCATAGGGAAATGTTACAATCAGGACTGATTTCCTTGCTGGACCCCTTTCAACAATTCCAGAATCACCTGCCTGATAACCCCAGGCCCCAACACAGGTGCCAAGAGACGGAGGAACCCTCCGGTGAAAGTGTTGTCTTTGCAGACAGCGAACACCATGGGTTAGAAACATCCTGCCCCTTTCATGGTGTTTCCTTTAGCAACCACTTGGCCCAAACACCTCCAAAAGGACCAGAAAAGACACTTGGCCAGTCTCCAATTCAAGTTGACAGCCAAGCTGGACAAGAATTTGAGTCTACTGACCTCAGCTCAGACCTGGTCCCACCCTATGGAGCCCTTTTCCAACCAAAAGAAATTTCAGGTAAATGAAAACCACCATTTTTCTCCCACAGAACTAGCAACAATAAAAAATTCTGACACTCTCAAGTGTTGGAGAGGACGTGAGAAAACAGTCTTCTGTACTGCTGGTGGGGATGTAAGACGCTGGGGCAACTGTGGAGAGCAATTGGCGATACTTGGTGCACAGACCCTGCAACCAACCCAGGGACTCCACTCCCAGTGGTTCTTCCACAGAAACTCCCACAAAACCCAGTGCCATGCAGGGCAAGGATGTTGGCTGCAGAATTATTTGTTGTGGTGAAAAATTATAATTTAAACATGCAACAAGATGGAAATGAAAAGCAGAACGTGGTCTGTCTACATGACAGAGTACCTTGTAGAAGATGGGATGAATGGAGTTGAACTAAACATACCAACAAGACCAGAGGTCAAAAGTGGCCCTGTGTGAAAAAGCAAGGTATAAAGGGACCCAGAGAGAATCCGTGTAGATGTTCAAAGGCGTTTCCAAAAAACAATACCATGTATTTATTATTCATCACACATGTATATGTGTATTAAAATACAAAGGTTTCTAAAACAATTATTTTAAAAGGCGCAGCTATTCATGAGAGTCACAATAGTGTTGACCATTGAAATTGGAGGAGAAAGATTAAAATTGGAGACTGTCAATCAAAGGGTGCACCAACATTATCTGTAATGCTCTCTCTCTTATTAACTATATGATTGAAATAAATATAACAAAATTTTCATAGCTATCATTCCTGTGATAGGCAGGTCCATTCGTTGCTTATGTATTTCTTTTAAGTTCTTGAAGAAAAATAAAGAGGCTATCTGAGGCACTGCCCTCTGGGGCCCCCAGAGCCTACGTGACTGACCAAATGGTGTTTCTCCGATTTTAATAATTCATGGCGTGAGCAAGGCCGTGAGTATGGGAAAGGCTCCATTCTTAAGGGAGTGCGGCAGAACGGAGCCAGTACAGGCTAAAACCCCGGCTACCTCCATCCTGAGGAGAGCTGACCTTGGGTTGAAAGGAAAAGGGGGAGGGCTTAATGCACTGAATGCTTCCCGGTCTACTTTAGAGACGTGGAAGGGGACTCTCACCTGGTTCAATAATTCATCAGAACCTAAGCGTGACGAGATAGGAGAACCTTCCATGGTGTGGGCTGTGAGCCCAGCAGCAACTCCAGGACCACTCTGGCCAGTTTGAGGTGAGGAGCTCATCCCAAGGCTATCTTCACCCCAAGGACAGTAAGGAGGACAAAATCCCTATGATTATGAGAGAGAAAACCCCAATATGCACAAAATCTTGTTAAATACAAAGTAGAAGAGCTATTATCTAGATCTTCTAGAAGAGCTCTTATCTAAATGCCCAAGGCCCTGGGTTCACTGGGAAAAGAATGCAGACTCTCTAGAAGGTCTGAGGAGGGGAGGAGAACAAGGGCAGGGGGAGTGCCGAGATGCTGTTTTTCTATCAAGATCCCAGATGTTGTCGGTGCTGCTGGTCCATGGTCCCCACTTTGAGTAGCAACTCTCTACCTGACCCTGTCCACTTGGTCTTTCTGCTTCATCCTCCTACTCAAGGTGAAAGCATGAGTATTTATGGCATCTGGTGGGATTAGGGTCAGGAAAAACAGTAACACCCAACTCCTGACCTGTGTGTCCCAGAGATAGCAGCTGGAGGGACCAGAGCATCCCCTTGTTCGAGGTTGTAGGTTTTGGTGAAGCAGAGGAAGAGGAAGGGCGAGAGCACAGAACTTGGCTTTGGGGACCAAGCATCCCAGTATTTAGGCTTCCCAGGTCCATGATGCACAAGGCTAACATGGGAAAAGACCCAGGTCAATGGGGATATATTGGTCACCCTAACAAAGCCCAGCTTGGAAGAATAATCTGTGACGATAGAAATGAGAGCATCATTCCCTCTAGGAAGTGGGGGTGCCTACTAGAAAAGTCCCAGATGGTGTTGGAATTGTCAGTCCACAGACCACACTTCCTGGAGGTGGGGCAGTGAGAGCGCTCTGGGCTGATAAAAATATGCATGTCTTGGCCACAGAGGTGGTCACAATTATCAAAACCATCACACTTAAGAGGTGTGCATTTGATTATATGCAAATTGTATCTCAGTAAAAATCTCTAAAACAAAACAAAACTAGCCTGGAACTCCTCTAAGTTGCCCACCTGATCTCGACCTTTCCATCCTCCTGCCTCAGCCTCCCGAGTCACTGGGATTGCAGGCATGAACCACCTGGCTCATGGTCAAGACTAAAGGAGGGCAGGTGAGTAGAGTCCAGCTCCGGGGTTACGGCCCAGGGACACTGCCCTCTGTACCTCCTCTTCACCCATGGGAACCGTGTGCAAAGGCGCTGTCCCAGCAGGTGCCTCCCACAGTGTCCCTCTCCTGCCCTCCCCTTGCTGCCTCGACTGGAAGCAGACGTGTGCAGGCCCCAGTCCTCTCAGCTGTTCTCCTCATGACTCAGCCTTGGGCAGTAAGCTAGGAAATATCACACGCTGAGCCTGTTCTGGTGACATTTCAGTCTAGAGCATCTCACACGTTTCCCTGCCAGGCTGTGTCTGGTCAGTATCTATCACTCAACAACTTCAGAGCTATTTGGATCTCCCTTTCAAGGGTCCTTACTCATACCTCACATGGGATAGCACTTCACAGTTTATAGAGCACTGTCACATGCCTGATCTTACTTGATCCTCTTGGTAATCCTGCCAAGGAGGAAATTAACACAGGCCAAATCAGTGGCCCAAGACCACTCGGAGAATAAGTGGCAGAGCTGGGATTTGAACTAGGACTTCCTAGCTCACAAGCCTCACCCGTTAATGATGCAAAAAGGGACAAAGTGAGGCCACTGTTCTGTCTGCCTTCAGACCGGTCCTCAGTACTAGACAAGAGCTGGACCAGACACTGGACAATGCCCTGGAACTTGCCAGCACCCACTAGCCAGGCCAACTTGTGCAGTTCAGCCAGTGGGGTCAGAAGCCCAGGACATCCACCCAGATCCGCAGCCTCAGTCAAGGATGCTGGAGCCTCCCTGGACTTCAGCTCCACAGGTTGCCCACAGTACGGTTCCTCCAGTACGGTTCCTCTGATCTCAGGAACCAAGCACAGTCTCAAGTTGATTGACAGATCTGGACTTAGCTCCTAGCCTGAACCACAGCATGAACCACTCCATTAATGGCTCCAAGAACAGAATCCACCATACCTGTTCTTCCCCTGGCCTCTCTAGGCTACCCACCTCCCTCCACTCCTATCTCTTGCAGGACTCTCTTCTCACTCTCTGGAACTTCCAATAAGTAAGCAGAGTCACCCTCATGCTTAACCACTTCCCCAAATGCTCAGCAACTGCACTATCTCCATGTAACTCCCTCCCCCCGCAGCTCCCCACTGCAGCCAGCTCCAGCTGGAACCCCCGGGGCCACGCACACCTTAATGTCCAAACGTGCTATAGGACCCTGTTTGGCCCTTGCTGCGATCCTCGATCCTCGCTGCAGGCAAGCTGCCCCTCATTCACTCCTCCCCCTTCTCCTCTCACCATCCCTCCTCCTGAAGACCCTCCTGCTGCCTCGGGCTCAGTCTCTCTCCACCCCAAGCAGGTCCTGGCACTTGCTAGAACAGGATTCTCAACCTCAGTCCTTCCAACATCGTGAGCCAGATCCTCCTCTGTGGCGGGCTGTCCTGTGCTCTGCGGGATGTTGAGCGGCTTCCCTGGCCTCTGCCCACCAGACGCCAGCAGCGCCACACACCTCCCCTCAGTCATGTCAGCCACTGTCCTGCAGGGGGACAAAATCACCATCCTGGTGGAGAACAGCTGGTCTAGAGCAACGTCATCATCCCCTCGGACCCCAGGCCCAGTGCCATTGACCACCCCAGTCCCAGTGACAGGCATTGCACTCAGCCGAATCCCCCTCCTGGTGCAGCCATCTGCCTTCTCCACTGCCCAAGGAAACCATGGGGTGAGTCTGAATCCATCAGGCTGAGTCCAGGGCCCAGTCACCCCACTCTATGGGGCCATCAGCCAGGTACCTCTCGCATGGCTTCCCCCATCTGTATTTGAATTATTTGTTAGTATTTCTTCCCCTGGAAGGTGTGTTTTCTGCCTCCTCTGCTGGGATACATATACCCTGAGGGTGGAACTTTGCTACTTTCTATCCCTTTCTCTAGTGATACCTCAGGCACAGAAAACCGGTATGGGAGCAGGGAAGAGGGAGGGAGGGAGGAGAGAAGAAGGGAGGGAGGAGGGAAGGGATGGAGAGAGGAGGGAAGGGATGGAGAGAGGAGGGAAGGGAGGGAGGAAAGGCAAGCACAATGTGTCATGAGATAATGCAGAGCTGGTAAGAAGGATGCTGTATCTCCATTGTCACTGGCATGGAAATATCCCTAATAAAATTCACTATCTGTTTATGTGCCCATCTGTGTGTTTATGCCCCAAGAAATGCTCACCAAATGACTGAAGACTTTTTTATCACTGAAGGGTGAGATTTCTGGGGACTTTGGCTTACTTTTTTCTTTTACCTCCATTTCCTACAGTAAGGAAGGGTTCTATTTCTAGACAGGAAAACTTCTAAATCACGTTTTCGAAGAATATATTTTAAGATGAAAAAAAATTCTCATGATGAAACGTGAAGTGGAAAGTAGACCACACAAAGATATCACCTCTATTCTGATTAAAGCAATTTTTTTTAACTTTCCATAGGGCAGTGATCAAATCACCCTACCATTTCTGCTTGATCCTTGTCTATTTTCCAAGTCACCCAGCACTGCGGTGTCCAAGACGGTGGACAGTAGCCACTAGCCACACATGACCACTGATGCTTGAAATGGGGCTGGGATGACTGAGGCTCTGAAATTTTGATTTTATTTTATTAAACTGAAATCTATATTAATTGAAATAAAGCTTCCCATGCCTAGTAGCTGTTGTAGGTGAGAACAGTGAACGAATATCTTTATGCTCAAAAAAAGCACGCATGATGTGATTTTTCAATTAATTATTTATTTTATTTGCAAAGAAAATCCAAATGCTGCCCTAGCGCTTGGCCCAGGTCCAGCCCTGGGCTGTGTTCTGCATCTGCTTCTGATAAGATCTGAATGCCCCATCCAAACTTTCTTGGCAGATGTATCATCTCTTACACTTTCTTAAGAACTAAAAGATGATTTCTTCATCTCCTATTCAGGTTTTGAAAGTGAGACAGAGTCAATGAACTCACACAGATTCCACACACTGACTTCCTTAGACTGTCACAGAAGGTACTTAAGTGCGCAGATGTTTGCTAGTTTTAAAAGGAGGCCTCGCTGGCTATGAAAAAACATCTCCCCTAATTTTTTGCTCAATTTGTTTTAAGTTGGTAATGAAATCTGTGAATCTGCACTCCCTTTCTTAGGGAAAAATGGAATTTTTATCCCTTTTAAAAATCTGAACGCAACAGGATAATGGAGAAATCAGACTCAAGAGCACACTTCTTGTTGGTTTCGGGGCTGCACAGTAAATACGATGATGCTATGCTTTTGGGGTCTTTGATTTTTTTTTTTTTTTTTTTTTTTTTTTTGCCACGAGCTCGGCAGCTAAGGTGGGTTCTGCCTAACAGCTGCCTCTTTGGTAGATTTCTGCCAGCATGTCGCATATCTGCTCTTTTGAAATAAAGTCGTGAATGATCCCTTGGTCCTCTCCAGAGGGGACTGCTGAGGAGGAGCAGGAAATGAGCTCCTGCAAGGTGCCATCTGCAGTCATGCGCAAGAGAAGTTTGAATGAGTCTCTCCTTGAGGTCCAGGGGCCGGAAAAAGCGGGGAGGAGGGGAGGGAGGCAGCTCAGCCTCTGGTTCCTCCAAATAAATACAAATAGAATAAAACATTGCCCATCTGTGCTTTATACATCATCTGATGTGTACACTCCGCAGGTGCCACATCCAGAAACACAGAGCTCGCTAATGAAGAAGAATTCTCCCCCTCTTGCCTCCCAAAGACAAAACTCACCCGTGTTTGGAGAACATTCTTCAGAATCTCTTTCCGTTCCAGTAGTTCTCAGCTGAGGACAATTTTGTCCCCTGGGGAATATTGAGCAATATCTGCCACAGCTGGAAAGGGGCACCTTGGTGGGCAGAGGCCACCAAGGGAGGCTGCTGATCATCCGCCACAGCCTCTTCTGCCTACTGAATAGAATCATGCAGCCCAGATGTCATCAGTGCAGAGGGCAAGAAATCCTGCTATAGATGTATGGCCATGTAGCCTGTGATCACTACATAACTGACTTCACATTGTGCCAGCTGTTTGTCGTCCTGCAAGAACACATCTATTGCTTGCCTGCTATGGCCAAGCACTGCCCATTCCTTAGAGAAGACATCATTTCATGTTGACAGAACTCTGTGAGAGGAGGGGTTATTACATATTTTATGGATGAAGAGACTGAGGTTCAGAGAGGTGACGCATCTTGCCCAAAGAGTCTAGCTAGGCATAAGCGATTCCAAACTCTTCCTTTCTTACTGTCTGCCCATTTCCTCCCTTTCACCCCAGGGCCCAGTTTACAAAGGACAATTAGGGAAGAAGATTGCTGAGCTCCCCTTCTAGACTCTGAGGAGAGCAGAGCTCTGGTCTGCACATACATTATTCACTCCATTACTCAGGTCTCTCCTAGAACATAATTTGTATTTTCATCAATATGATCTGTCAAGAATTAAGCAAATATTGTCAAGTTTCTCAATAATCACTTTTATGTCCATTTCTCATTTTGCTTCCATCTTTCCATTCCTAACTGTTTTGTCTTGGTTATGGGCCAAACCCTCCATCCATTGGGGACAGCGCTCTGTACCATGAGGTGTCAAAAATGGAGAGAACCCAGCTCTCTCTCATTCCCAGATGTACGTGCACAGCCTCGCATGTTCCACAGTGAAGAGGACAGCAT
Source organism: Geosciurus inauris (assembly GCA_004024805.1). NCBI lineage: Eukaryota > Metazoa > Chordata > Mammalia > Rodentia > Sciuridae > Geosciurus > Geosciurus inauris. Next base: position 46,675 of record PVHX01012648.1, read on the forward strand.
TAGAAGAAAGTCAAGAATGTGAGTTGCCAAGATACGTATCCCTCTCCTTTGATGTAACCGTAAGGTTGCTTCAGGCCTCATCACCCTGGACCAGTGTTTTTCAAAGTGTGGTCCCTGGGGCAGGAGGATCAGCATCACCTGGGAACTTAGAAATGAAAATTCTGGGCCCCGCCCCAGGCCTCCTGAGTCAGAACCTCTGGAGGTGGCCCCTGCCATCCTGCTTCAGCAAGCCTCGGGTGATGTCAGATACGTGCTCAAGTCTGAAATCTGGATAAGTCACACATTAAAAAAAAAAAAAAAAAAACTAAAAGGTCCATGTCCCCTGTGCCCCAGGAGTCCCTTCAGTAGATGACTGCAGAGAATAGCCCACCCTCCCTCTGGTAAACTGTCTACATCACCATGGCAACCTGGATGCTCCTGGTGGGTCTCAGGTGCTCTCCATGAGACCTTCCCTTAATAAACTGGGAAGTTTGTATGTAAAATCAGACTTGTGTGCCCTCTGTCCCTTTGCCTGCCTATAACAGCTAGATCCATCTTTTGTCTTTTTCTTCAGCATGCTAACAACTTATTTTCACCAAATCCTACTTGATCTTCTCAAATCAGTGCAAAGTCCTCCCAGGTTTTGACAGCAGGCCATCAGATGGTCTGAGCTTTGAGACTGACCTGAATGCTGCTCCCTTAGTGAGGTGTCCCAAACACCTCCTGAGGCCTGCTGCATTCATTTTTTGGACAAGTGAGGTCAGGAAACACTGAACAGGAAGTAGTTTTCCCTCTCTAACTTGGCTTGGCCTCCTTTGAGAATGTGTTTCTCTTACTAGTGGGTCATTGGTCTCTCCTGGGGTGACCAATCATCCACATTGACCAGGCCTGTGGGGCTTCCTGAGATATGGAACACATTAAATCCAGTGAAAATGCTGGACAGATCAGGAGGAACTGGCTGCCCTAGCTGAGTTGCCTTTTTTCTTTTTTTTTTTTTTCCACTAGGAGCTGCTTCAAACCCAATGACAAGAGCCAAATATTTACCCAAGGAAGGCTCTCTCCTGTTCTGTTCCTGTGGGTTCTTATGCACTTCCCACCTCAATCAGCTACTGTTAATTAACAATATATGGCTAATTATTGACCAGAACTAATTGCAATACATATTTTATTAGTTCTCAAACAAAAGGTTGGCTCCAATTAACCAAGTGTGAAAATTCTGATTATGGCGGTTTGCACATAGGCCCATGGTTACCATCACCAATTAGCAAGCTCGTGTCCCGGAAGCCCTCATTAGTGCATGCATTTAGGACATACAAACAAAAATAAAAAGCTACTATGCCATGGCTTCATTTTTGTAAATTCCACCAGAGACAAGGAAGAAGACATCGTAGGACCTGTGCATGCTTGTAAAAGCAATCATTACACATCATAATAGAAAACCCAACCACATTTTCAAAGTGTGTGACGAGCGTGCAGTCCCCTAGAAAAGAAATGCTTGCATGGAAAAGCCACCATATCTTGCATATAGCTGCTACTTGTAAGTATTCGTTGAGCAAAATTACTGAATGTCAGAGCTACAAACTCTCTTAGAACTAAATCTGTACAATAGTGACACTCAGAAAAATGAAGTGACAGGGCCAGAGTATCACAGCCACAAGGACAGCTAGGACCAGGGCTTCTCAACTGCACCACTGCTAACATTCTAGGTTGGCAATTTTTTGTTGAGTGGGGCCCATCCTGTTTACTGTGAGATGTGCAGAACACCTGGCCTCTACCCACCAGAGATCAGTAGCATCTTACCCCTCAACCCAGTCATGACAATCATAAACATCTCCAGATGTTTGATTCCTGCAGGGGAACGTGGTATTGGTGGGATGCCACAGAATCCCCCCTCCCCGGTTAAGGACCATTGTAAATGTAGAACAGTAATTCCCCAGATCAGCAGCATCCACGTTGCTGGGAATTTGTTAAAAATGCAAATTATCAGGACACACTCCAGACTCATTGAATCAGAAACCCTGGGGATGCGTCCCAGCAATGAGCCTTCTGGGTGGATCTGATGCACAGTCAAGCTTGAAAGCCAGGGTTATGGATTGTTTCTAACACTTGCAAGGTGATTGTCCTTCTCTCAGTTTCATAAATAAGAAAGCGGAGGCTCGGAGAGATTATCTACCTCTCCTAGGACTTGAACAGGGCTCAGTGTGACACTAGAGACCAGAACTTTCTGCTCCATCGTGCCTCCATGAGCACAAGGCAGGAGGGACGAGGAAAGCCTGCATAGCTACAGCCTGCCTCTCCAGATCCGGAGCACCACGAAGCCAAGGCCAAGAGCGCCAGGCCTCCTGTGGTTGTCGTGGCCCTTGGGGGCCTGATGTAATGAAGAAAAGAGTGAGAGCCTGGAGAGGCTCAGGCGACCTGAACAGAGGTTACGAAGTCAAACTGATGACCTTGAGGAGAAAGGCACTGGTGTCTCCAGATCACTCCAAGATGAGCATTCAGATTGCACCTTTATAGAAACAAAACGTTACCTCTCTGACGACCCTTTTGCCTGGAGACCTTTTCTGAGAACCCTAACCATCATTCACCTGGTTACTAGAGAAGCCACCACTTTTTATACCATGACCTCACTGCCCTGGCCCCATCAGGTTGCCTTAGAGTGAATACTTAACCCAAGCTGACCCAATGTCTCCCTTCCCCTTTGATCTGTAACTTTGGGCAAAGTAAGACTTGAATCCCTCCCTACGAGAATTGAAACTGTGAGATTTCAAATTCTGGAGACATTGGCTGCCATGTAAGTTTCTCTCACAACAAAAGATACTTGACTTGAATAAGAAAAAGTCCCTTTCACTCTTGAACGACCCAGGGGTGAGGATAATATCTCCTACAAAGGAGAAATACACCACTGCCACCTTCACCATCAATGCACAAGTCTGTCCTGAGAAGTCCTCTCATCTTCTCCATCGGCCACAGCCTCCAAAGATGGTTCTAGTCTTCCCTGAAAAACCAGAGCTATGCTGAGTCCCTGGGCCCCTGAAGTCATCACTTGGATCTCCCCATGATGCCCAGCAACACCTTGGACAAGTGGCAAAATTCCACCCGGGAGGGAGGACAGGGAAATAGTGTGAGGAGGTGGGTTTCATGTTACTCAAGCATGGAAGTTGATTTAATGGACAAAGAAATGCAGGAATTTTGAGAAAAGAGGAAGACAAACCTATTAGAACAGCTGTGACTCCTCAGCAGAAGTCCATGATCACCCCCCCCACACACAATACTCAGCTCTGTATCCCCAACAATGAAAAGTGCCTGGGGTGGAGAGAGCATTCATGCTTTTTTTGTTAGATGGATGGATAGACAGAGGGATGGGCAGACAGATGGATAAATGCTCTGGGACAGCAATGCAATTCCCTAAAGGTAGAATTAAAAGCACCTTCTGGTATTTTTCCATCTCCCAAGTCTCATGGGGTTGGGGTGTCCCCAAACTGTTAAAGGAGAGTCATGTTCAGGCCCTCTCCAGAGTGGGGCTCACCACCCATCTGCCAGTCCTGTCTGCAAAGCGACACCAGCATGGGTGGGCAGTTGGGAGGGCTCCAACTTCTCTGAGAGCGTCACTGCAGATGCTTCGGAAAAGGGTGAGACGTGGGCCTGGAGGCGAGTGAGAAGTCTGGAGCACTGCCACCCGGTCCTGTCCCCACGCTCACCAGACAGACACTACCCCCCCATGCTGAGAGTGCCCCAGGGGCCTGGAGGGAAGTGCCACCAGAGCTGGTGCCTCCTCCACAGCACCCCAGTGCCAAAGGATGAGTTCTAGGAAGCGCAGGGATGACAGTGAAAGTGGAGATAATGTCACTCCCCGGGCCATGGGGACACGTGGGGCCACCTCTGGGGCCACTGTAGTCAACTTTCAGATCTGTACTGCCCAGGGGGCTGCCCAGTCTCTTTCACAAAGACGTTCCACAGCCCCAGATGCAAATATAATCAGCGGAGGCTTCTCAACTCCACAGACCCAAACGCTCTTAAACCCAACCTGGACGACTTGGTGCAAATTGCTAACAAATTGTCATCTCCAATGGGGCCTTCGCGGTGTCCTAGGGGCTGCACAGGCCTCCCTTCATTTAACCCTCACAAGCACCCGCACCAGGAGGTGGTCTATCCCCAGCATAGCACTGAAGACTAAGCCGAGGCTCACGGAGCCTGTTAGCTGGCCCCAAAGTAATGGTGAGCAAGGGACAGAGATGGGCGTTTTGCTCCATCTGTTGGCAGAGCTCATGTCCCTGACCTTTATGCCCAACCGCTTCCCAGCACATCCTAGATCTTGAAGCCAAAGACTCTTCTACCTGAGACCCCCAGCTGGGCGTGCCAGCCTGGCCCTCAGTCATTCACACTCTGCCTGCAACCTCACCGCACCTTCTGCCGTTCACGTCCTGCCAGCCCTGCCGCACCCCTGCACTTCCTGGAATGTTCCCGGCTCTGTTCATGCCCTCCTCCTCCTCCATGAAGCCCTGCCAACCCAACCAACCCATAGGGTAGAGTGAACTCATCTCTCCCTGGTGCCCCATTGGTTCTGGAGGTGAATCTATCACAGGAAATGTTCCTATTATTTATATGTCCATTTCAGCTTTCTGGAAGACCATGCTTTATCCATTCCCTTGTACCTGGGATCCAGCACAGTGCCAAGTACGCATTCAGTCCATAGTGAATGAATAACCAAGTAAACTGAAACCTCAACTTCAAGTTGCCAGAAGCGGTGGCTCACACCTGTAATCTGCAGCAACTCGGGAGGCTGAAGCAGGAGGATCACAAATTCAAGGCCAGCCTCAGCAACTTAGTGAGGCCATAAGCAACTCATCAAGACCCTGTCTCAAAATAAAGAATAAAAAAGACTGAGGATGTAGCTCAGTGGTAAAGTACCCCTGGGTTCGATCCCCAGTACCAAAAAAAAGAAAAAGAAAGAGAGAAATCCAACTTCAAGTTACCCAAGACAGCAACTTCAAGGAGCAGAGATGTTTGGCACATGGCATGCTCGCCCAGTAAAAACTTATTTCATAAAGGAAAGAATAAATGAGTAATCAGATCGATGAACATTTTCATCCTAATTCCTATGCACTCTCTTTCCAGGCAACCTAGAGCTGGGTCCAGATTTAATTTTAAGATTTGGAAACTGTCCTGCCTAGAAACATCTCATATTTTCTAGTAAACTGACTATTAACTCTAAGGTTCCAAAGTAACTTTTTTTGTTTGCTAATTTTTTTAGACAAGAGCTAGCTATGTTGACCAGACTGGCCTCAGACTCACTGAGCTCAAGGAATCCTCCTTCCTCTACCTCCCCAGAAGCCGGGGTTATAAGTATATGCCATCTCGCCCAGCTTCCAAGTTAACTTTTTTTCCCTTTCAGTACTGGGGATTGAACTCAGAGATGCTCTACCACTGAGCTACACCCATAGCCCTTTTTATTTTATGTTGGGACAGCGTCTCACTAAGTTGCCCAGGCCAGACTCACACTTGGAATCCTCTTTTCTCAGCCTCCAGAGTAGCTGGGATTATAGGCATGTGCCACTGCGTCTGGCTCAGTTTTTAGTGTATAAAGCCTTTCTTGGAGCTGGCTTCTGAGCCTAGGATTTGAATGCAAGTAGTCTGTTTGCATGGTAAACCCCGGAGGGAGTGTCAGGGAAGAGGAAAAGAAAGACAGAAAAGGGATGGGAACCAACGAATAGGGTGTTATCAGTCCGGTTGCTTCTGTGCACAGTAAGAGATCCAAATTTCTGCATCAACTCACCTACAGGGAAAGGGAGGCGGGGTCTTCAGCCTCCACCTCCCACCTGTCATTGCCTGCCACTAGGGCCATCGCTCCCCAGTATTTCCGGGCTGAGCAGAAGCCTCCGGTGCAGAGTGGCAGGTACCTGAGGTGGGGTGTCAAGCAGGCAGGTGGGTCTTCCGCTGCAAAGCCCAGGGGAAAACCAGGTGTGCAGAGAACATTTTGTCTCAACTCACAAGCAACAGACACAGATGAAAACCAAGCAAGAAAGGGGGATCTGAGAACAAGGAGTGCGGTGGACAAAGGAGAAGCTGGAACTTTCCCTCTGCCTCTCTTCCTTTTTCATGTGCCTTTCGCCTTCTCTCCTCCCTCCCTGACCTGAATCTTGCTCCCCTCCCCCCTCAATATCACCACACCCACCCTCCCTGAAGGGCCCATGACAGGCAAGTGGAGCATCTTGCTTAGTGTTTGTTTACCTAGGAACAGTGAGTTTTATGTACACTGCTCTTAATTAGATTCTCAGCAAGTTTCTATTTGTGGATCGAGAGGCATTCTGCCCAAGAAGGGGGGCTTTCAAATCTTGGCACCGTATGACCAACGCACCCCCAGCACTTGGAAGGAACCCTCTGGATTCAGTCTCTCATTTGGGGCTCACGAAGCTATTTGTGTTCTCAGCAGCACCAATTATTGGCAATTCCACCCTGGGAGGGAAGTGGATTTCCTTCCAAGACATCTAGAGTGGCACTTCAGGAGCAGTGGTGACTCGCCACTCTGTCTCTGTAGGCGTCTGACAGAGAAATGTTCCTGCAAAGTGCCAGGCGGGCTGTGGAGGAGAGTATTTGGTTCCCACCCAAACCACAGTCCGAAGTCCTTGCATCTTCCGTGATTTTCAGGAGTCCTCTCCAAAGGGCCACTTGGATAAAGCAAGCTGCTCGCTGTCTTCAGTGTTCCCAAGTTCCTTCTCCACCTATCTTTCCTCAAGGTCCCAATGTCACCACCCCCAAGAAGCCTTCCCTGGCCCCCTTCAGCTGGTAGCCATCCTCTCCTCCATGTGTCCTAGTTTTGGGACCCCCTACCTGTATGCAATCCACAGAGTGTGTTTCTGCTCGCCAGGCTGTGGGCTCCTGCAGGACAGAGTCCCCTCACTCGTCAGATTGTCCCCCTGGGAATTCAGGGCATGATACAAGTGTGGTGTTTGTCAAATGAGTGAATAAATGAGTTCAAGGATTGAATGAATGCCAAGGAGAGTTACTAGAGCCTCGGAGAAACTTGTAAGAACTCTTGGGCTGACAGCCAGACAGAAATGTAAGGAGTCCAGAGTCTGGGAAGTCTAGCATATTTTACTCTGGAGTGGGCACGGGGGCCAGAGGGAGCCCAGGTGACGGCATCTCCCCCAGGTGAGTCTGTGATGCTCCACTCTTGTGGGCTTCCTATGGGGTTCTAGAAATGGAGCCTCCCCTGCTTTAGAAAGCTAGAGGGCCTGCTCCACAGTGTTCCACTCTGTGCCACAGTAAAGTAGGCACAGCATGCTCTGGCAAGGCCAGACTGGGACCCAGGGTTATCGGCTCCAGTCAGGGCTCACTGAACTCAGAAGCCCAGCCAGCCCACCCACTCATGTGCCTCTGGCTCAGTGAGGGCCTTGTCCCTGAAGGGTGGGGTGGGTGGGGTCATCCAATCCAGCCCCGGGGTGGGGAAATAGGAACAGGGATGGGGGGATTAGAGACAGCGAGGCTGCTACCCATGACCCGAGTGAGATCAGGAGCCAGGTCTTCAGGTGCTCAGGGAGGGTACGGAGAAGGGATGGAGACCTCAAGATCTAAGTGAAGATCAGAAACCTACAATAGGTTTGGTGGGACAGACCCAGATGGTGGATCAGGAGTGGCCAAGACCTAAAAGAGGGAGGTCATGAGAGGAGTGGGGCACATACTGAAAAGGCAAATCCGTGCTGGCTCCCAGGTGTCCCCTCCCCACATCAGTGCTGTACAGAATAGAAACCCTGGTGGCCTGCCAGGCGATCAGGGGTGGGGAGTGGGGTGTAGTAGCAGAGGTGCAGCAGCACCACCTCCTGGTGACTTAGGGAAGTGCAGCCCACAACCATTATTTTTCTTCCCTCTTTTTTTCTTTTTAACATATTATTATGAGAAACTTGAAATAGATACAAAAGTAGTGAGAAATATAGTCATAAACTCCAAGATACCCATCATTCCGCTTCACCAATTATGAGTTTATAGTCAATCTGGCTTCCTTACCCCCCACACACACATTTCCCCCTCCCAATTTATTTCAAATCAAATCATATCCCAGTATCATTATCATTTCACCCATAAATGTTTCAATTTGTATCTCTAAAATAAGTATTTTAACAAGATAAGTACAATACATTATCTCACCAAAAAATAATAATTCCTTAATATCTTCCAATATCCAATTGTCTAATAAATTCATGTTTTTCTACTTTGTTAATCAGAATCTTTTTATTTTTTATTTATTTATATTTTTTGGTACCAGGGATTGAACTCAGGGGTACTCCACCACTGAGTCACATCCCCAGCCCTACTTTGTGTTTTATTTAGAGACAGGGTCTCACTGAGTTGTTTGGCGGCTCGCTGTTGCTGAGGCTGGCTTTGAACTCGCAATTCTCCTGTCTCACCCTCCCAAAGTGCTGGGATTACAGGCGTGTGCCACCATGCCCGGCCAGAATCTTAATTAAGTCTATACAGCAAGACTGGTTTAGTGTTTTCTGAATATTTTTTAATCTATGTTTTCCTTCTTTTTTTCTTTCTTTCTTTTTTAAATATATTTTTAGTTGTAGATGGACACAATACCTTTATTTTATTTATTTTATGTGGTGCTGAGGATCGAACCCAGGGCCTCACATGTGCTAGGCGAGCACTCTGCCACTGAGCCACAACCCCAGCCCCTCTTTTTTTCTTTTTTTCTTGCAATTCATTTGTTGAAAGCCATTAGTCCTAATATATCTCATAATCTGAATTTTGTGGGTTGCATCTCTGTGGTATAATTTCACATGTTTGTTGGATTTTCTGAGTTGTAAATTCTGTCAGTTGAAGTTGGATCTAGAAGTTTCTCAGATTCAGGTTCAGCCTTCTATCAAGTCTAGCTCAGAGCTGTTGTGTTCTGTCAGGAAGTATGTGGCGTCTATCTACCTCTCCTTATGTGATATCAGCAACCACTGAGGACCCTTACTGAAAGTTATTATTTCACTGGGGATGGTAGAATGATGATATTCTGATTTCACCGTTAGACAACTTTTGCTTTTCAGTCAGAGACTCGGTGTTGATTCAGAACCACTTCCCACAACCCTGATGGCCCCAGGGAGAAAAATCCCTTTTGGACTTGACTCTGGGAAAAAGTTTCTCCTTTGTAGAGCTGTATTGGCCACTGAGGTAGCCAGCACCTACACATGGTTACTGAATACCAACAAAGGGACTAGTCCAAACCTGAGATGTGCTGTAAATGTAAAATACTTTTCAGATCTCAAAAATTTTCATATTAAATTAAGAAAATATCTTAATGTTTATATTGTTTGCATGCTATAGTGATACCTTTAACATGTTGAGTTAATGAATTATATGATTAAAATTAATTTTACCTGTCTCTTTTTATGTTTTGAATGTGACTATTAGGAAATTTTCATTACATATGTGGTTCACATTCCATTTCTGTTGGAGAGTGTTGGTTTAGGATCCAGTCTCAATGAGTTCATTAATCATTCCAGTGATTACTGAGCACCACCATGGGTGCACTATCCAAGGGATACATACAGTCATGAACAAAACAAAGCCCCTGCCTTCATGGAGCTTGGATTCTAGAAGGTAGAGATATATCATCACAAATCACTAGAACATCCAGGTATGATATGTTGCAGTACTGGTTAAGGAAAACCCTCTGATGAGGAGACCTTCAATCGGGAATCCAAAGGAGAAAAGCAGCACACTCTGTGCATATCTGACTGAATTCTGGAAAGATCTTGGAGGATAGGGACAGATCATGCAGACTAATGCAAGATCCAACAGCATTTGTTTTGCTTTCTTAAAGCAAGATATAATTTACCTAAGGTAAAATTCACCTTTTTTCATTACATAGTTTTAAGAATTTTGGCAAATGTATAGTCACAAAACCACTACCACAATCAAGATACAGAATATATCTAAAGATTCCTCTTGCTTACTTTGGATTAGACAAAGGGGAATGAAGGGAAGGGAGAGGGATGGGAATAGGAAAGACAGTAGAATGAATTGGACAGAACTTTCCTATGTTCAGATATGAATACATGACCAGTGTAACTCCACCTCATGTACAAGGATACTCCATGTATGTATAGTATGTCAAAATACATTCTACTGTCACATATAAGTAAAAATAACAAAAAAATTTTTTTAAAAAGATTCCTCTTGTCCCTTCCTATTCAGCTCCCCCCTCACACCCCAGACTCTAAAAACTACTTATCTATTTTCTATCCCTATAGTTTTGGCTCTTCCAAAACTTCATATAAATAGAAACATGGGGCATATGGGCTATTGAGTCTGGCTTCTTTCACCTAGTGTAGTGCTCATAAGAGTTACTCCTGTTGCATTTAGCAGTAATTTGTTCCTTTTTATTGTTGAATAGTATTCCATTGTATGGATGTGCCACTTTGGCTTCATTCACCAAATGGACAATAGAAATAGTAAAATCAAGAAATGAGAAAAAGGGAAACAAACAGAAGGTAGGAAAGATGAAAAATATGAAATAATATGGCAGAAGGGAGGCATAACAAGAGTATTTACATATTTACAATAAAGATAAATGGGTTATAGTAATCAGCCAAAAGATAGCCAAGTCTAAGGTATAGTCATCAAAGGACAGCTGAGTCTAAGATTGGATGAGCAAATCAAGATCCTGCCCTGTGCTACTTACAAGCAAATGCCTAAAGCAAAAGGATGCAGAGATTGAAAAGGATTTAAAAGCATGTATCAGACTGATAGTAACCAAAAGAAGGCTGAAATGATCATCTTAATATCTCACAAAATACTGTTTAATGAAAACAACAGGATCATGGGAAAGAACTATAAATTTTCAAATAGGCACCTCTAAGCTTATATTTTCACTAAAAAACATAGATTCAAAATATATAAAGCACCAAATCACAGAATTGTATAAAGAAACAAGCAAATCAACAATTGTATTTGAAGAATTTAACTCATTTTTATTGGAAACTGATCAAGGAGACAAACAATTTTTTCAACAAGAAAGCTAATACAAGCCAGGCATGGTGGTGCAGGCCTGTAATGCCAGCAGCTCAGGGGGCTGAGGCAGGAGGATCACAAGTTCAAAGCCAACCTCAGCAAATTAGAGAGGACCTAAGCCACTTAGTAAGACCCTGTCTTAAAATAATTAGTAAAAAGGTTAAAATCCCCAATACAAACAAAAATGCTAATACATAGATCCCAAACTCTGAACCTATAATAAGTAATATCCTTTTCAAGGATGCGTGAGAATATATAACTAATTAGAACAAATTTTTAAAAAGAAAGTTCATTGAACCCGACAATAATGATATACATAAGTGTGAGTATATGTACACTTGACAAAAATGTTCATTTTCAACTTCATAAGAAAATTTAATAAAGATGATATACACACATCAAAGAATAAGAAGAATGCATGAGACATTTGTAAAACTGAACATTAGCTAAGCACAGCAGCCTATGCCTGTAATTCCAGTGACTGGGAAGGCCAAGGCAGGAGGGTAGCAAGTTTAAGGCCAGTCTGGAAACTTAGCAAGACCCTGTCTCAAAATAAAAAA